>JAAAKQ030082542.1:0-14997 GCA_010016005.3 Zanna intricata | reverse complement strand
CCTCCTCCACCCACTCCTCCTCCTCCTCCTCCTCCTCCTCCTCCTCCTCCCCCTCCTCCTCCTCCTCCTCCTCCTCCACCACCACCACAACCACCAACAAGAGAATATCTTCCTCCACTAACAAGGAGATCTGCTCGTCTAGTTCATCAATCAAACAGCCCTCCTATAGGACTTACACAAGCTATATTTGCTCAAAGGCCTAATTCTAGAACACGTTTTCTACAATAGCAAATACATGTTAATGAATAGTATTTAAAATTTACCATTTCAATATGATGACAATGTAATAATAGGAAGACCAGAATAATTTTAATGAATACATAAAAACATGTTGAACATAATTTTGGAATCATTAGATGATTGATATTATTAATCAAATAATGATCAATCATAATGATTGATCATAGATATGATAATATATATTATCATATATTATTATTACTGCTACTATATAAACAGTGTTTTAATCATTCTTATTGCAATTATAATAAGAAATAACATTTTTTTTAACCTAATTGTGATCCAAATTTTAGGAACCAATCGTATTTAATAGAATAAAGCTGAAATTTTTAGAAAAATTTATTCATTCATTTTCAGTCTGATATATTTCATGAATGATTATCAGTAAACATAACATTAATTTTCTTCTTTTTTTTTATTATGAACTATATATATATACGCATATCTAAGTATAAATTATAAAAATGTGTGCTAAATAAGAAAGACTATTGCTATCTATTTTTTCATACACCAGATTCTTGTAGATTATTTTAATAATAATTTTTATAATAGTTATTTTATTTAAGTATTTGCAAGTGTTATTTTATAAATATATATTAAGATGAGATGATTTTTATATTAATATAAACTATAAAACAATTTTCTTGGTTTAGTTTAATGTAAGATAATCATTCAAATCTAGTTTATTGCTTTAATGTATATTTACCATTCTTATAATTTTAATGTAGCATAATAAATTTGTTTTGCTATTAATAATATTTATTTAGTAATTTTATTATTTTTTATGTGATAATTAAGATAACTGTTTTGTATATAAAATGAGATTTATTTAGACAATACTTAAGTTTTATTATATGTATGGTGATTTATTTTTTTATGCTGCGTTCATATTGTTTTTATTGTGTAATTGATGTTGATTATGCTTGTATAAATGTTGTGATTTGATTTTTTTAATAAATATTTTTGTGATAACTTGAAATATTTTAATCGTCATCACAAACTTGCCTGACTCATAGACAAGTTGATCAGGAAATACATTGACATAATTTGTAAGCCATTCATAAAATAAAACATAGCAACCCACATACAAACAATGGAATGATTAGAAAATAATAAAATAGTACAGATACCTTACTTATTGCACCAAAGTAACAACAGAGGTTTCAGATATTACCTGTTGTACTAACATGTTGTTGTGGCAATTACCACACCTATATCCCCTGAAATAAAAAACGGCTCAAAAAAATAAATATACAAATAAATGAAACGGTATAAGTAATTGATTCAGTAAATCATAAAATAAAAAAGTTAATTAAGACAAAAAAAAATTATATTAACACAATAAACAAAAAATGAGAAAAATATCTTATAAATTTTCAAAAAACTTTATATAATTGCAACTTTCAGATTACAACTAAACCAAAGTGTTATACACATAATGCAGTCATCAAATGCAAATATATATATATATAAAAAAAAGCAAAATATATATAAATATATAAATAAATATAAATATATATATATATATATATATATACAAAAAAAGGATCAACTCTTAACGTACTTAAATATTATGAACTATACAGACTCACAACAGTATACTGAACAAACAGAACGTTCACCCTTGTAGGCTCCCTACCATAAAAATCATACAACACAAACAAATAATAGAGAACATGCACCTATCCCAGTAAAATTCTATTATATTTATATCATGTGCTGTCCAGTTCACCATGATGGCAAATCAGATTTTTTGCCTAACTTCATTTACAGTCATTCACTATTTTCTGGCAGTGGTCGAACCTGATTTATGTATTGACAGTTTTCAGTAAGTCAGTTTAGTAAGTCAAAGACGCTACGCACATGTCTCCAAGAATCATATAACAATACTAAATAAACAAAATTCAAATGAAACCATAATATGAATATTACATCACCATGAATTGAATGTTTTTGAATAACCAAAATTACTTAAATAAAGTAAAGCTGGCCGCAAAGTATTTCAGTATGATGATTGACTGGAAACAGTTTTGCTGTGCAGCTTTGGAGAGCCACTGACAAACCGTGTTATGGCGACAGCCAAAATCGCTGTCAGCTGGTCATAGCAAATGTCAGTGGATTGAAGGCCAGCAGTCAGTAACAGCTGATGTTTATGGTGCACTCCATCCTGTTATGTGGGACGGAAGTGTGATAAGATAGACAGAAACCAGAAGCGGTTCACGCAGGTGCAACGCATCAACCCACTGGGTTGGTCTAGTGGTTAACGCGACATCACAAATCAGCTGATTTCGAAGTTGAGAGTTCTAAGGTTGAAATCCTAGTAAAGATAAAAAAAAAAATTTTTTATATGGATTTGAATACTAGATCGTGGATACTGGTGTTTTTTGGTGGTTGGGTTTCAACTAACCACACTTCTCAGGAGTGGTCGACCTGAGATTGCAAAAGACTACACTTCATTCACATTCATACACATCATCCTCATTCATCCTCTGAAGTAATACCTTACGGTAGTTCTGGAGGCTAAACAGATAAAGAGAGGTGCAACGCATCGGTTCCTTGCGAGACACTTCCACATATAGGATAGTCTCTTAATCTACCGTTCTGGTAGTCGCCAGCATTATACCCATTGCTGTTTTGGTAAGGGAGCGCCAGGCAGTCTACAGGAGGCGATGAGCAGGTGAAAATTGGGATATCATCTCCAGGGAGGAATGGACTCATACATTTCTCACTTGATAAGAAACTTGAAACAGTGACATGGAAAGGTGAAGTCCTACATGAAGTACTTTTTAACAGGTCGAGGTACTTCCGTGCTTATCTCCATGTCATAAGGAAAGCGCCGTCTCTTGACTGCCTCTATTGCCCTGGTGTACGGAACAATGCCGAGCACACCTTTTTCACAAGTGCTCAGGAGCAGCAGATCAAGGAACACTAGATGTGGATCTTAAAGCACTGATTCCCCACAATATGGTGATGATATGGGATCTGAGTAGCAGGGAAAGAGTAGTCTGATTTGTCAGGGGTATCCTCAAGACTAAGAAGGGTGACTTGGATTGTCCAAAGCCAGATGGAAACATGGGGGCAACCTACTCAGGCAATGTACTTGGCACAAAGCAATATGTAAACTGTTTCTGGGTGGGTCCTCATAGAAAGGGAGTTGACTTTACCTGGTAGTAATAGTGAGAAAAACAGAATTAGTTAATACTAAATTACCTTTCATGTATGAAAACAATAATGAACAATTTCACTAGTGCATTTTATAGCAGCACTACAAATTTTTACTCTAAAGATAGATGATGTACATTTGATAGAAATTATTTGAAAAACATGTAACATACTTGATTCATACCTACTTACAGCATACTTAAAAGTGTAAGGAACTGTTGAAATAAAGAAAAATACCTTCACATTATCACATAGTTAGAGCCAAAACAATATGCTCTATCAAGAATTTCATGAGATGACCAAATTTGTCTATAAGAGAACCAAACAGTTCACCACAGTTTTGCTTTTTAGCACATTAATAAAATACTAAACTTGTTATCCTTTTTTAAAACATCTATTACGCCAAACACAAAAATTAAATTATTTATTCCTAAATAAAACAAAAATTTGCCATTCTGTTAAACTAACCAAGAGAACTGTTTTTATGTAATTCAAGAAATACTTTAGCAATTATGAGAAAGAGTAACCATTTTAATAATAAACTACTGATCCATTTTCTGCATAACTTAATTTAAAATAAAATTGTAAGTTTTTTCAATACTAGTATTAGTGTCAAATAGTTTTTAAACTAGTTAAAACATCCATTTTCTTTGTCTTTATTAATGAGTGAAAATAATATGTACCTACATTGCCTTCTAAACTTTTTAGATTTATAAACTGGTTAAGTAATATTATAGCAAGTTGATTTTTGTTTTATGACACTGCTCTGGTAAAGATTTTACTCTGATTTTCCTTGCTCCACCCATCCAAATGCTTGAACTATTTCTTTTTCTCTGTGGAGAAACACCTACACATACCTTGAAAGATCTATATTTTCATTATTGTGTGTTATAAACTCATATAATAAATTATTTATTCATAGAATATCATTTTAGAAAATATATAGTATACTATATTTGTTATAGATTTATTGTATAAGTAAGGAAGACTCTTAATGGAATTGTCAAAAAAGAAAAGAAAAGACGTTACTAGCATATTTCATATCATATTAACTTTACTAATAATAAATTAGATGTTTAGAATTAACAAAAAAAAAACAGTCAATAATGCAAAAATAAAGTAGGGATATAAAGACATCTTGGGCCCCATTTTTCCAACATTGAGTACCAACACTGTTATAGTTTTATACATAACATATGTATCTCATTGGCTTATAGTCAGGTTTTAATTTATATTTTATTTTCTCTTAAGAAGCTTGTTCTAATGAAAAATGAATTAGTTAAACACAATTATATATGTCCAAATTTATTATTTTTTTTCAAAGAAAGACAAAATAATTATTTATTTCTGTATTTAGTAGAAACTACAAACAATGAACTGCTTCCTTTGTTAAGGGGGTACAGTAATTACTAGTACTAGTCTTTCTTATGCATGTGATATTTGTAAGGCATTTTAAGGTACAGATGGAAGATGTCTAATTTAATTATTTTTAGATAATGGTAATAGTTAATACAGAATGCTGTCATTTGAAGGGTGAATTACTTGCATTCTAGTGGGTTTGGCCTGTTGACAGCAAGGGGTGTATTCAGCATGCTAATATGTCACCCTAATAAGCCTGGCATGGAATAAATGGTATATATTTTTTTTAATGCCAATGCTATTTTTGGTTATGAATGATGACTCATTAAATCTTCAGTAAAGTTCGTTTATAGCATATTAAATATTTCAGCAATTATCTAAATAAAGTCACCATTATCACTTTTTCATACAAGAATCTATTTTATAGAATAATAAGTGTTTTTCAAAAAGTCTTATAAGTAAAATAAACAAAAAGATAATAAAACAACACTGAATGAAATAATGAAACAAGTTCATTAATGAAGAGATTTCGATGCATAATACTTTATTTAATGCCGGCTTCCGTGGCGGAGTGGTAGCGTCTCGACCTTTCATACCGGAGCTCCTGGGTTCGAATCCCGGTCAAGCATGGCATTTTCACACACGCTACACATTATTATTCATCTCCATCCTCTGATGTAATACTTAATTGGGGTTTCGGAGGTTTAAAAAAAAAATACGTTATTTAATAGAATCAACACCGTCTTCGGTACGATAAAGGAACTAACTAAAAAAAAATTCAACATCTTGTTTCAGAGTCTTGTGACAAAATGAAGCGAATTTAATGGTTTTTAAAGATTATTAACTAATCTTTGTATTCTCTTATCCGTATTAAGTACAGAGCCAGAATTGTTTCTCGAAATGTGCTATCTGTTAGTAAAAAATAATTCTCGAGATTTCTGGGCTCAACTGTATTACTTTTAGTGTACAAATTAATTGTAATTTCTGAGATCGAGTGGATCCGCACAACTCTCTTTTATAAGTAAGTAATTGAAATAAATTAGTTATCACAATTCATTTTCTTTCGTGCACACTTGAAAATTTCGTTTCGTTCACACGTTAGAAAATTTTGTTACACTTGCAGTCGATCTAGATTTTGAGAAATAGCAGAATTTATTTTAAGATTAAGATACCTCAGTTACATATTTGTTTTGCTTCATAAATTATTTCGTTTCATAAAGTAAAATGTAAAAAATTAATTATGAATGAAATTAATAAATTATGTTGGTAAACTTGTATGTTATCAACAACGGCCAACTGACGAATGGTGAACGTCCAGCAATGTTTTATTAGATTAGTTTATTTTAAAATTATTAGTTGTGTTTAATTTAATGGTAAGGATCGATTTTATTGTTTATATGAAATTGACTTTCAACTCGTTATAATGTCTGAAAAATAAAATAAAAAATTATCCTAACCTTATTTAAAATATGTGCAAGGTTATGACGGAATTTTGTGTACATGTATGATCGTGTGTTAATATTTACATGTAACTACAAGTTTTTAAGTGATTCCTCGTTTGTATTTTTTAACAATTGCCAGTTAATATTAGGGTATTTATTTCTAATTAATGAGGAATAATTTACGACGAATGTGAATTTCTCATTTCTGTCAATGAAAAAATTACTGCAAAAAGTCGAACAGTTTATATATGATGTGTGTATTTTTATTATTAGCATATGCTTTAGTTTTTAAGTCAGTCTGTTTAAGTAGTTATTATAAAACAATTAATGTTTATACCTATATTTAATGTAGGTATAAAGTTTACATGTGGAACCAAATGTGTAACAGAAATTTATTTCTGTTCATTTTGTTGCCAGTTGTGTCTTATTTTCTATAATCTTGTGCTGTCTATGATAATTCTGTAACATTATTCATTAGTAGAAATGATTTATTTATTATCAGTGATGTAGATTTATTGAAAAGAACTATTTGTTATAGTTTATAAATAGCAAGAAGGTCCTACCATATATGATGATTTATGTTGTTATGCAAGGTGCACTGAGAAGTAGTATTTTTTAATTATATTTTCTTACAGTTCATTTAGAAACATTAAAACTGAAGATTTATTTAATCTTAATTTAGAAATGTAATATATCAGTACGCATTTCATTTTATAATGTCTTTCCATTACTTACTTCAGAAATGTAAGAAAAAACAGTGTAGTGCTGCTATACAGTAATGTTTATACTGAAAGCTGTACATTCATTTACTTTAATATAAGTTTGGTTTACTTTTAACATAAACAAAAACTCCAAAACAAAGTTCAGAAATATTTCAGAGATTAAGAACTTAAATATGTTGCAATCAAACTGTCTTAGTTTTTGACTTGTGGCTAATTTTTGAGTCAGTCACGTTTTTATATCTCTCCAACAGTTGTGAGTAAGTAATGAATTTTATTTCTAAAAGTTAGAATTGTTCCTTTTGAATATAAATTTAGCCAAATAACTTATACATGATCTTTGATGTAGCCATATTGAGATTCAGCACATTTCCTGCATAGTTCTGCCACAACTTTCCAGAATGCTCTGTGCATGTGCACATGCATCTATGTTTATGTATGTACTTGTGCATACTTTATATACTTTTTAATTGGATTTTTTTTTTTAAATTCTATAAATATTTACTATATTTGATTATGTCTCAAAATAAAGATTTCTTATATAAAATATTTATATTAAAGTGATTATTTGATTTTTGAATAGACTACAAATAAATATTTTTGTAGAAGCTTTTTCTATTAATTACGTTTAAGTTGCTTTATGAGAGACATTGATGAGATGCTGTCTTGAAATGATTAAACATGTTGAATATGTTATTGAATACGTCAAACAATATATATTTGATTTGTGTTTTGTTTACTTATATTGTTAAATGTAGTTTGTTAGTAATTTTTGTAATATGCAGTTATTAGGTGTAATGTAAAACTAAGCATCTCATTGTCTGTAGTATTTTTATAAGTTTATTTGAAAAGGTTGATAATGTTTTTGTTTACTTGTTTGTATTTGATTTATATATATATATGTACATCACTTATTACAGTTAAATCTATACGTCTGTGTTAGTAATGGTTTTGGAAGAAACAATAACCTTCATTGATAGTAGAGCATTGATAGTATAGTATTCTTATTGGTTTATTTATGAAGTAACCAATATTTTTGTTTAGTAATTTTTTGCCACTTGGTGTGCCCTTTTGATTTAGTTTTGGAGTTATGATAATTATTGATGATCAGTGTTGACTGTTCATTAATTAGTGAACTGGTGCTAAATTTTTATTTCTTTTGGTTCATTGTAGTTGTAAACAGATATGATGAGTTTGTGAAGGACAACTTAGCAATTGTGGAAAAATTTATCTATCTGTGCTTAGTAGATAAATTAGAAGTTGTACAAACTTTTTTATTGTTAACTGAAAGTTGGACATAGTTTGTTGATGAACGTGAGAAAATATGACCATTTTTTGTTCTTGTTCACTAGTTCCATGTCAACATAACAGCTAGTATTATATATGTAACTTTTATCAAAAAGAACTTACTTATTCTTATAAGAAATCTATAAATAAAGTAATGAGACTGGTTGAAACTTTTTATTTACTATCAAATTATACATGGACTCAATCGCCTTCGAAATTGTTCCCTCAGGAAGCCACAAAACACTTTGAGCGGTTTTCCACTCGTCATAGCGGTGTTGGAACTTAGAAACCAGATTATCCTTCAGATGATCAGTTACATTTTTTTAAATGTTTTCTACTGTTCCAAAATGGTGTTCTTTGAGGTGTTTTTATAGTCAGGAACAGGAAAAAGTCACAGGGACTCAAGTTAGGTGAATAAGGTGGTTGAGAAACTACAGGAATGTTTGTCTTTGGCAAAAACTCATTAATTTAGATTGCAGTGTGACACAAGGTACTTGGTCATGGTGCAGTATCCTGTTCTTTGATCGCTGGTCTCATGCAGGTAACTCTTTTCCATAGACTTTTAAGAATTTCTGAATTCTTGTTTAAGAATTAAACATATTGATTTACAGTCTGTACTGTAGGCAAAAACTCCTTATGGACAATGCCATTACTATTGAAGAAACAAATTAACGTGGTTTTGATTTGTTCATTTTTGTGCTTTTTTTGGAATCTGGTGAGTTTGAAGTGTGTCACTCCTTGCTCTGGTGTTTTGTTTCTGGGTCATACTCAAATATCCAAGATTCATCACCAGTAATAACATTTTTTTTAAAATCAGGATCGGTTTCAGTTCGCCCTAGAAGATTGCGGTACACTTCCACCCTGTTGTTATTCTGTCTAACAGTGAAGGTTTTTGGAATCAATTTTGCAAAAACTTTTTTCATTTCAAATTCATTTGTCAAAATTTGATGGCCTGTGGTATTGCTCAATTTCATTTGTTCTGCAGTCATTCTGATGGTTAATCACCAATTGTACCGTACCAAGTTTCTGATTTGCTCAACATTATCATCATTTTTTGACATTAATAGTCTTCCAGAGCATTGGTTCATCTGCAACTGATTCCCAGTCATCTGAAAATGCTTTAAATCATCTAAAAACTTGGGCTTATGACAGAGCGTCATCTCCATATGCCCTTTTCAGTTTTGAAAAAGTTTCAGTAGCATTCTCACAGAGTTTAACACAATATTGCACAATATTGCTCATAATTAGTATCACTCATTTTTGTAACGCACAACAAAGATTCGTTTCACAAAATGTTTGTTTACATCTCACGTGACAATAACAGACCAAAAATATTAATACCTAATATAAATCAGCTGTTCATATAACCAGATGTTTACTAATAATTTTAGTGTTGCAACTTCAGCTGTCAAAAAAAAACTAGTCTCATTACTTTATTTACAGACCATGTATATATCAATATTGCCCTTTTCAAAATAGTTCCCCAAATATACAATGTATGTATGTAAGTATTTATGTATTTACAGACATACACATAAATGGTGTAAAAATCCAAACTAATGTTGACCATACAACCTTGTGATAAGAATTCGTAATGGACAATGCCATATAATAGAAAAAAAACTTAAATTTGACCTTGGATGCTTTTTTAACTTAAAATTTAATGTAAATCCTTTGTTGTGTTAGGTTCAAAGAAAATAAATTGCCATTTTTAATAAAATGCATCCTCTTACTCAGCTGCCAAATTTGAACTTCATGTCGAATATGGCAGAAATATTAATATACATTATAGATAGTGCTGCCATCAAGTGGAAAAAATTTGAACATAGTTGAAAAAGATAGTGAACAGATTTTTTTATCGGTCATAATTGGTTAATTATTTTTTTTTAACGTGTAGTATTTGTTTTTAAAGTTCTCCAGAAATATTTACCCCAGTGATTAGAAATAAATGAGCCTACGGTCAGTCTGGTTGAGTGTAAATTTATATAGTTGTGAAAAAAGTTTTTCCTTTATAATAATTATATTTTTACTTCCTTGTACAAAGTAAAGGAAGTATTGTGATCGCGAAAAAATTTGGTTTTCAAATTTTAATGTAAATATTCATTTTCATCATCCCTGAATCCATTTTGACTAGTTTCAGTGTGAATTCTGTAAGTATATATATATATATATCTCACTCGCATAACTCAAAAATGACTAGCTGTAGGATGTTGAAATTTTAGATTTGGGACTGTTTTATCATCTAGTGGTGCAACTCGCCTTTTGATTGCAATCTATTGAACCAAAAGTCTCCAAAATCTGAAAAAAAACTGGATCTTTGACCTTTTCTTAACTACAGTAATAAGCCCTTGTTGAGAGCTTTTCAATGATATATTATAAGTGGTACTTATTTTCATTAGTTCCAGAGTTACAGCCAAGTAAAATTTTAATTAATGAAATATTTGTATTTGGATTTTACAAGGAGAGGCACATCTCTTTGAAGCAGACTTCATTTCTTTTTTTTAACTTTTTTTTAAATTTAAATATATTGGTTTATTAATGATAATTAACCTGTGATTGTAAAAAAAAAAATCGAAGTTATTAATGAAAAAAAATGTTATGTACGTTTCATTTTTAAAAAAATGTGTGCATGTAATTTAATAGATGTACAAGAAAGTCATGAGGTGTTCACATCAGATTTTTTATTTTTCTTTTAAGTTAGCAATTGGCACACTTATTCTTTATTTTATCTGCTTTTTAAAATTGTTTATTTTTATGAAACTTCAGTAAATAAATCAGAAATAGGTTCCTTACTTTCTATCGTGAGGAAGTTGGTGAGATTCAACAAAAATAATAATTCAGATTAAATTCCACAAAAATCTATGCAAAAGGAAAACATTTTCCAATTAACTTTTTTCATAAAACCATCCTGAGCAGGTAAATATTGAAAAGTATTTTTCATCAATAACGTGGTGGTCCCTTCTCTCCAGTACATTTTTAATTTACAGCTAAGATTTCAAAAACAGGTATAATATTCATCTTAAAAGTGCTCTTTAAAATATGTCAAGTCAATTTTCTATCATGATGTCAATAAAAAAATAAAATAAAAGAACTCAATTTTATATGTACTTAGTGAACCAAATTTATGCACCACAACAATATAGATATTATCAAATATTTTTGTAGATCATAGAGTTTATAGAAGTAACATTTTTTTATTATTTATAGCAACTTATTACATCTAAATTCAGTGAAACCATCTTGTTTGGATACTTTTTATAGAAAATTTTTATTTCAATAAAAGAAAAGTCCTTGTATAATAGAACTCCTCTTCTAGATGTTGGTAATTTGATTATTTCAATTAAAACAGAAAAAACTTACTTCAGCAAATAAATGTATATAGTAAGTGATAATTTAAAAAATTATATTTTCATTTCTGTGTAAAATAATCCATTTTAATAAAATCAAGAATGAGAGGATTACAAATGTATTACTTTAAAACAAATAATTTTTTTTGAATTCTAAAATTAGTTTTATATTTATTGATCAACATATACTTTGTTGTACTCTGCTGTAAAGTATTATGATGTTATCTTAATTTTTATTTAATAGGAATATACAATACTGTTCAATAGAATATTTTCTTTAGTGTGTATACGAACATGCAATTAAAAGAAAGAGGAGACAGTTATGATTTGGAACTTTACATAGGCTGATTTTTTTTTTAGACAAGAACAGTATAGTGCTTATAAATCATTTATTTAAAGCTTTATATACCCCTATGTAAATGTTAATTGGACATGGCCCTCCAAAAAACGTACTTTAACTACCTTTCCATTGTAACACCAAGATTCTAGTGAGTTCTGTTTATCAGATCTGTTGAAAATTATACATACTTAAAGTTTCCATTACAAATAAAAAAGTAATATTGTAAAACAAATGACATTTATGTAAGACTATTTGATAGAAAAATTAATAATCAGACATATTTTGAGGAATCAAAAAAAAAACCAAGAAGTATTTTACAACCTCCAACATTTAGAAATATTATTACTGTATTGTAGATAGATTAATATAGTATTGTAAACACTCCTTGTGTTTATATTATATTAAAGTAACATTCATTAAAAAAAAATAAATAAATTGTGAAATCCTAAACAGAAGTAAGTTAATTATCTCTCTCATTATATTCAATATAAAAATACATGTTTTATTATATTTAAGTAATTTACCCCAAAAATAGTTCATTTGGTTAGGATTTTGTTTCAGATTGAGGGATTGATTTTATAAAATTTCTTTAATTGTTTTATCAATGCTTACTCAAGAAAGTAATTATAACACAATATATAAAAAATTACTGGTTAAAAATTATATAAGAGAGTTTTTATTTATGGGAGGTGTCCATAAAGAGAAGTTTAATTGTATTGATCTTTACTTTTTGTGTTTCTCGTTATGTTTAAAATATTCCTCTTAGATTTTTAAACATATATCATTTCTATCCTGTATTATTTTTGAGTATGTTTGTAAATTTCTTTTGTAATTTTATTGTTTGTATTGTTGATTCCTTTGTAATTATTCTGTATTTCTGCTTTTAATATTTCTGGGATGCCTTTGATAAGCTACAGGTTCCAATGGCTTCATAGAAAAAACTTAAAAAATACTAGGTCCAGTATTGTGGTTGGTTGTTCAACAGGATTCCATTATTTGAGATTCATTTGTAAAAAAATTTTAATTTAGAAAATCTTATATCCATTTAAAGTGAAATTATAATGTTCTTTCTAATGAAAGAAAATGTTATTTCTTTCTTGTAATGGAATATTATCTGAAAAATGCAATAAGTATTGAATTTATTTTGCGTTTATTATAGTATTTAAAATCTCTGATCCATTACATGTGGTTCTCCCTGAATATTCATAAATCTGGGGCTTAACTAACGATAGAAATGGAAGTTATTAATTTTCTGAAATGGCTATTAGAAAAACAACAGATACATATTTTTTTTAGCCACAATAATCAATATTATCATATTTCTGTTTTTCTGATCAGATTCATAATTTGATGCAACATGCATCTTGCAAACGGTTTTTGCAATTGTAAATATTTTGTGTAAAATATGATTCAATTGTTCATTTGAGAAACCTGTTTGTTGTCTTAGTGATTTCACACACTTTAAATATTTTTTCTTCTATCACCATATAATGGATTTTTTTTCTCCTTTGTCCATTTTTCACAAATCACAACATTTTATTAATTCAAATTTTTGTCATTATGCCAACAATATAATTATGAATTTGTTAATCTTAGCAGATCTTGACTGTGCACAGATTTATCAAACAACCCTGGTGTTACCTGCATTTTAATGGAATTATTGTGGCTTATTCGGTATTGTATATTTTATTAGAGAAAAAGTTAATGTATAGCCACTCTATGACTCCTTTTCTTTATTAAATCGGTCATTACTAAAAACAGATGTATCATTTTAATACACATTCATACTTATTACATTTAATTTTATTTTCATAGTTGTTTGTTTTATAATTAAGTGAATAGACTATTACTTTAACCTGTAATAGTCTTTCTTCTTTGGCCTATATTTTCTTTAACTTTTATATGAATAAATTCATTTATTTGATAATGTATTCTAGTTTATGCAGTATATTTTATTTAATATTGGATATTTTATTATTTTTTTTTAGTCCATTGAAATGGGTCCACTCTCTACAAAACATGGTATTGAAGAATCCTCATCGGCTGATCTGTCACAAAAAAATTCTGCCACCGGTGGTCAGACATCTGGTGATTTAAGCAATGATAATACAAATAGTGATATTAAAGATGAAAATCAAGTGTATTATGCTGTTCATATACCGGCTGATTCTCAAATTCCTACAACTGATGTTAATGGTAGGTGTTTATTTTATTCATATAATAATTTCTGTTCGTTGCCTAATTTTAGAGCGAAAGAAAGTATATTTTTATTATCGTGATTTAATATGTAAAAAAAAAAAATTCAGATTAAACAAAAATTGTTTCAATGCAAAATTAGATAAAAAACACAATTATGTTTAATTTCACATGTAATCACAAAAAATTGTTCCTACAAGATGAATAAAGAAATTCCTGTTTGAACTTTTAAAAAAAATTTTCAGTAATAAATTTTATGCAATTTAATTTAACTTAATTTTTATGGGTTAAAATTGTTTATTAAATTGTATCCTGATGGAGTAAATACCAGAAACCTATTTCTTATCGAGAGGAAGCAGTCCGTTGGTAAATGTTGCACATGAACAAATAGCACACATTGCTAAAATCAGTCATGCCAAATTATGACTAAGCAATATTATTAATACGAGGGTCATCCTCAAAGTAACCTCCGTTTTGAAATAAAAATTAAACCAGTTGAGATATAACAATTTTATTATATACATCTTAAAACTACTACTTTTCCCTACTTTTCGACATAATCTCCAAACAAATTCAAGCACTTGTGATATAGTTTAACATATTTTGAAATGCCTTCTGCATAAAAATCTAATCTGCCTTCCTGCGACCGAAGCCAACCTGTTACAGCGTTTTGAAGCTCTTCATCATTGGCGTACTGCTGAGATGAAAGCCAATGCTTCATGTATGGGAACAGAAGAAAATAACTGGGAGCAAAGTCAGGGCTGTAAGGGGGGTGGTCAAAAATGTCCCATTTGAACTTGGCTAGAAGTTCATTTGTTCTTTGAGGTGTGTGAGGATGAGCGTTGTCATGAACAAACACGACACCAGATGACAGAAGACCACGACGCTTGTTTTGGATTGCTCGT
>JAAAKQ030082531.1:0-11479 GCA_010016005.3 Zanna intricata | reverse complement strand
ATATATATATATATATATATATATATTGTATCTTTTATTTTGTTATTTTGTTTCTCATCTCTTTTCGAAGGCTTTTATTTAATGTTGAAATATATAAATTTTAAAGAACTCTGTTTTTTCGGTTTGTAAACAATAGCATAAACTGTTCTTTTTTTCTAATTATCGTACATTGTACATGCGATAATAAGAAAATCGAATACATCATATGCTCTTCATTTACATAATTTGCCATTAATTTACGTGATATTATAATTCTGTATCTATAATATCAAAATTGGTATAAAGGTTCTGGATAAATTATAAGGTAGAAATCAATACACTAACCAAATAAACTGTTTCCTCTTATGCTAACAGATCTAAGTTACAGTAGGTGTGTAAAATTAGTTATTCATAAAGAATTAGCTTTAATTTAAACTAAGCTATATTTTAAAACTAATTGACAAAATCTCATTTCGCATGTTTAATATATAAAATAAATTAATTTTAATATTACACGATTTTTTACATGACCAACCTGAAACAAATTTTCAATAACATTGTATATTTACGCACGATAAAGCTTTTCTCGTTTTGTTTTGTTTTATTTAGTTTGTGTGTACGTTTTTTTTTTTTTACTCTCAAAACAGGATTTAATTATTAAAAGAATATATGTATACTGATAAAAAAATTTATACTAATATTATACAGTAGGAGAATCAAAGCTATACAAATATTCATTTATTGGAAATGTTAACACGGTAGAGTCCCTCCACTTGTTTAATTTTGTCGTCTTTTTGTATATTAACTGGAACAGTATAAAAGTATGAATGACAGGAGGGTCTGCCAAGGGCGTTTTGTTATCAGACCGGTAAAGCGTAAAGCGAGCGGGCAAGCGTGAAAATGTCCAAATTATTCCCCAGTGGCGGAATTGCTCCGAGCGATCCGACCCGCGTGCAATTGCATTTCGTATACAGTTTAGTTTAATAGACTACAGTTGACCCTTTCCCTCTACACTAACTTCCCGCTTCCCTCTCGCCGTCTGCACAGAATACACGTACAGTATATACCTGCAGTGTACTAGTCAGCCGCTCTCCCACCTATAAGTACTGCTGCAGTACTGCAGTCTAGAAAATTCAATTCTACTCTCTCCGACTGCAGTAAAATTAAATTTTGTCGGTCGATTTTAAGTCAGCAATCCTTTTAACTTGTACAGTTAATCTGCTGAAGATTTACCAAATACTCAGATAAAAATATTACATCGAAGTCGTAAAGAAAAAAGTTGCCTATATTCTATTTTTATTAAAAATATCTTAATTCAGAATTATTTAGCGGCAGAAACTCGTAGATTCAAAATATATAACAAAAAAGTGTAAGAGAATTATAAAAGCAGTTTAATCCATTTTAACAGAGTAATTCAACAAGTTTCACCCTTGCAATCTTCCAGTGCATTTCTGGGAGTTTTTTTTAATACAAATTTTCATATATTAATTACTTAAAAATATTTTAAAAAGTGAACAGCAAGAAAGATCCCAAAGTGAACTAAGAAATGGTTTATCGTGTGTTTATTAGTAGTATTTGATATTATATGGATGATCAAAATGAAGAAAGGGGGAAAAAATCAGCAGTTTGAGAGTGCTTATAGAAAAGAGTGGAAAAAGAGTGTAGACAAAATGAGAAATGAAGGATCTATTGATAAAAAAAAAAGAAGCATTCGTTAGTCTGTACTTTGGTGAAATTACTAAACTCCAGTATACATAACCTAGCTTGGTTGATCCAGCCAAGGCAAAACTAATTAGTCACAAGATTTAAGGTGAGTCCACGCACAATCAGTTGATCCACCCAATTAACTTATCGAACATGATAGATTAGTCAGTACAAGATAATACTTTCGGTACAGTTCCTTTATAAATTCCGATACAATTTCTCATCGAGTTGCCTCGAGCCTCTGACTTACAAATTCCAACTAGTGGAATTACATAAACGACTTTAAACTTCATTTTAGTCTTAAAGAAGATACAAAAAATTTTGACTGAAGAGTATACAAGTATAGAGACTTGAGATTTATGAAAGAATAGGATTTCAATATACGTAAAGAATAAATAAATTCAAGGTTTCGAATTGGGAGACCCACTTTCTTTGAAATCGGTTAAAAATATACATAGGAATGGAATAATTTATGCTAATAATATAAATAAATAACTTCAAGGAATACAAATCGGTTTATAAAACACTTCCTCCTGATGGAAATGGTAGCTTCTTAACCTTTCATTTAGAAGAAATTTGTTTCGAATCCTAATCTTGGTATATTTTATAGCTAAAAAATTTATAATACTACATTTCATGACGAACGGAGCATTGAAATGTAATGCCCATTGAAAGTAACAGGAGAAAAAATTTCGCACAAAGCGGTAAGTGTTCCGTTTTATAGTTTCATTCCCTTATTATTAATATAATTTCCAAAACTCGTCGGTTAACACGGAGTCACTTTCTTATAGTTACTATTGTTATGGAATTGAATACGTCTGCTATCTAAACTAACTTGTCTAAAACAATAGTGCAGTGACTAGAGTTTTTAATAGCGAAAATGTGAACATAAAGTAACATTTGTCGTTATCTAAAAACAGTTTAATTAAAAGTGGAACTGTTAATTAAAATACTTTTTTTAATAAGTGAGGAATAAAATTTCGTGCTTGAGAAGCTGGTAAAGCGAATATTGAGGATGTACCTCACAGTAGTCCATTGATTTCTATAACATGAGAATCACCAAAACGGGATAGATGAATCGATTCGGAAATGACCGTGACCTCACCCAATAAGATATTTATTATGTATTTAGTATTTCGAAAGAACGAGTAGAGCAAATTATCGCTCAAATGGATTACCGTAAAATCTGTTCGATGTGAGTGAAATTTGATTCGATTTCATACCCTTCATACTCACCAGATTTGGTACCTTCCGATTTTCACTTCTTTTCACAACTAAAAAAAGATATTAACGGTATTAATTTCATCCACCACTAATGATCTAAAGGAAGCAGTGAAGTCTGGATCAATGAAAGATCTTTTTTCATTGACTTTTTCATGAGAAAAGTGGTCCATCGTTCGGAGAAATGTGTAACTGTAAATAATGATTACACGAAAAAATAAATGAGAGTATTAGTAATATATAAAATCTGCTTTTATACACAGTGTGTCATGTTTATTTCATTCGAATATCTCTATTCATTTGCGAGTTATTAGTGACCGTGCATTACATTTCAGTCAATATAGATCTGATAAATTATTTTTTTTTTTTTAGTAGTTTTAATTGTAGACACAAAAACGACACATGATATAGTTTAATTTCAGTTACCAAACGTAAAAAATACACATCATTTTATATTGGTTTAAAAAAGTCATTTAAACGAAATGAAAAAGAAAATAGTAAATAAACCAATTGCTTAGAAAAATTATCATACTTTCAAGAAGAAAAAACGTAGAAGGTGAATTTTAACTAGCAGATTCATACATTTTTAATACTAATCAATAATATTATATAAATGTAACATGTAAATACATTTTTTTTTCTTTCATTCATTTAAATAAATATTTATTACAAGGTACTATAAAGTAATAAATTAATATTTATGAAAATTGACTGGCGTACTTTGACACGCACCTCCAATAAACATCCAAATAAACGTAATCACAAGCACGCACAAATATAATAACGTAAACCCATCCCTTCTAATTTTAACAACTTATTAATAATTATTTAAATATTTCTAAGAATATAGATTGAATAAAAATTTTTATAAAACACTCTAATGATTTTTTTTTTTTTAGAATAGGAAGGTAAATACTATTATGTACAGTGGAACTGAACACACGTTAAAAATACAGAAGTGGATTCTTTACATAAAAAAAAAAATTCTTATTCATATATAACAGTCCGGAAACGCTTCGTTTCCGTCCGTCTTTCTGTCTTTTTAAATTTTTCCATAGAAATCTAAATCAGAAGAACGGAAGTATCTCAGTAAAGTTCATTACACATATTTTAACTGATATTCTACACATACATTAAATTTAAAAAGTCCGTTAAAGAGTTGTTTAACTTTGTAATTCGCCTAACATGAAGTTATGCTCTGCATACCGAGGACTTCGTACTCGGATTTTTTTTTATTACTAGGAGGAGAGTTAAGTGAACGTTAATTTAAGCAAGTAAAATATTTTTATTCAGGTCACTTTTAAGATATACGCCCCATGGAAACCGCAACTTCCTTGACTAACTGTAACCAAAATTAAATAGTGTCAAAAGTCATACATAACCCATATTCATAAGTCACCGACCAAATATCATAAAAATCGGTTTATCCGGACTGAAGATATCAAATAGCACAAAAAAAAATGGACTTCTTATCACTCAAGTTCTGAATGAAATAACCCTAATACGTACCAAATTGACTTACTAATGTGATAGAATTTTCTAATAAATAAAAAAATTTATCTTTGAATCTAGATACAATAAACGGGCTAGAAATACAGGACCCTATAACATTTTTTTTTTAATTTAGAAATACGGGGCCTATAAAACCTGTATCTCCATATCCCCTTAACCGATTGTGACCAGCTGTAACATTGCTCTACATTTAGAAATCCAATCGGTTCACCCTTTCAGGAAATACCAACCAATAAATATTTACCATATGTAAAACTAATATGTATTTTTACATATTAAACATTACGTATAATATCCTAAATGAATATTTCAAGGCTAAATTTATGTTGTTGTTTTTTTTGTTTGAGGATATCGTGGAAAGTCAAACTCTGCACCCCCCCCCCCACCTCTTGATATATAAAATGTAATCCGATTAATTATTTTCTGTTATATAACATTGTATTACAGGAAAGCAAAAATAATAATAGTAACATGTATGAAGCTTTTTCATTATTAAATTTTAAAATGGTTTTCATGTTAATTTTTAAACTATTATTACATATGAAACTCTTTACCCACGACGGGACGGGAACGGTATTTTCGTCTGGACTAAGAGATTGGATGTGCATTTGTTTGTGTGTATGTCTGTTTCCATTTTCCTTAAAAACTACTGGACCGATTTCGATAAAACTTTTTGCATTACATAGGTATCACATCAGAGCAGATTATTAGACATGTTTTACGGTTACAGGCCACCAAAAGGCGCTGCAATAGATGTGTTTATATAAACCGCTGGACCGATTTTGATGTGGGTTTTTGCGTTACATAGGTATAATCTCGGAGAGATTCTTAAATTAGTTTTACGGTTATAAGCAGAAGGCGCTGCAGTAGATATGTTTCTTCAAAACGGCTTTTGAATGTTTCTAATCTAATTCTAAATTATTGTGTGGATTATTAAATAATTTGTGCTGGTCAAGTAAACTAAACTTTCATCATCTTCATCGGCCTATAAACGCCCCAGTGTTGAAAACAGGAGCGTAGGGGCGTTTGCCCCTGTTTTCAACACTGATCTTTAAAAGGTAATAAATAAAAAATTTAAATACCCCATGACGAAAAACCCTTAAAAAACATGAAATAATTAAATAACTCTATTTTTACCTTATCATTCTCTATGACATTTGATGTTGTTTTTAAACCAATAAAATTTAAGCATTTGATTGACCGTCGTGCGTTACCCGTAGACTGCATACATAAGCTTTACTTATCATCATTATAATTTTTTGTTTTATTTTTTTATCAAAACTTTAATAAACAACCCTCTTTTATTATCAACGGAGTAACACCTAATTTTTTCAAGTACAATTTTATATGACTGACTTATTCTGAATACTGTTAAAAATATTTTTAACAATATTAATTTTGCTGTTGAGTAATAACAATTCAACAATTTTAAGACTTAAGATAGAATGGAATCAAAAGAACATTTTTATGCTAAAAAAGAAATCTTCAGTTATATAGGTTAAATTTCTATAAATTAGAAAAAAATTCATTAAAAAAATTGTATAACCTTTTTTTTTTAGAAAAAATAAAAATAGAAATAGTTTTTTTCCAAAATTAATGTTACAGAAAAATATCTGTCCCAGTTATCGTATCAAAACGATTATTCACGGAAAAAAACAGTTGTTTTACAACAGTAATTAAAAGATGCAATCATTTATAAATTTAGACCGATACTGAAAAGAAAGATACAGAGTTTAATGAAAAAATAATTCATTAAAAACATTCAATCAACTCATCCTTTTACGCCGCAACAGCATATCGTACACTCACATTAGTTACAGTCAACATCCAGTGATATAAATATCGAAACACAGTTTATTCATCCACTAACCTAACATAAAATGTTTGTAACGTCCAATTTTTTTCTAAAACGGTTATGTACGCAGTTGTTTCCAGCACTTAAAAAAATCTTTAGAGTATACAGAAATGTTAAAATTAAATTATTATTCTTTTATAAACATGGTTTTAATTTTAAGGATAATTATGTCATATATATATTTATACATATTATTTTATTATTTAATTGTAAACAAAGATAACTATGTTTTTTAAAAGGCTTCCCCCGGGAGGAGACAAAATATCATGAAATAGGAAAAGTGTAAAGCAAAAAATCCCATTTTAATATTTGGTACGAGGCTCGATTGAATGTTCTCAGCCTGAGACAGAGATGGTGAAAGTTTGACCAAATCCTTATAATATTTGTCAATTATGATTTTCTCGAAGGCGGGCTGCAAAGTATCACATGCTACAGGTACGTTTTATTTACTTGTTTGTGTGAATCGAGGGAGTACAAGTTTTGATATTTTCGTAAAGATAGATAAAAGTAAAATAAGTTAATAAATTATCGGGCTATACTTCACGTAAAAGATTTAAATTCAGAGGTTACTCAAGAAGAAGTACTTACAGCTGTAAACAAGGCGTTGGGAGGGTCTTCTTCTGCTAAGGTTACTTCATAAAAGCCCACCTATGGGAGAACAGAGAATGCCACTTTGATTGTAAACCAACCAGAGGCAAACAGGCTGACTGCCGTCCTACGTATTCTAGTCGGTTGGCAGTCATGTCGCATTGAAATACGTAAGCCGGACTACTGTTTTAAATGTTGGGAGAGAGGTCACACTTCTGGCCAATGCAAAGGATCTGACCGGAGAGGAAGGTGTTTCAATTGTGGTGGGTTAGGACATCAAAAGGTGGTTTGTCAAGAACCTTCAAAATGCGTTGTTTGTAATATTACAGGGGATCGGATGGGTAGTGAAGTCTGTGTTCATACCAAACAATGAACATATTGCAGATAAATGCTAATAGGAGTGTCGTCTCGCACGTTTTAATCTAGCAGATGTTACTTGACCGCGATGTTGATTTTTTGTCTGTCGTGGAACCAAACTTTCGGAGAGTTGAGGCCAATACTTGGCTCGTTGACAGAAACGCGGATCCCGCTCTGTTTTCAATCATCGCACGACTTCCAGTGATGAATGTAACTAGAGATGAAGAGATGAAATGTCTCGGCTGAATTATCTGACTACGTTCTTATAGGGGTTACATCTCCCCTTACTCAAGCATGGATAGATTTTTACAATAGCTTGATGAGCTTGAGCACTCTATTGGTGTATTCAGGAAACCGATAATTTTAATGGCTGATTTTAACGCTCAAATCCGAGAACTGCCACAGGTTATTTGGGTTATCTGGGGGTGGTTATAACTGTCATCCTCAGAGGTTATTTTCTACCTTATACCTGTATGTTTGCTGCTAATTTTTTAACTACTCATACATAATACAGGATTAACACCTACGTTTCTAGGCAGAGCTAGGGGCTCTGTTGTGAACTTCATCGTAACTTCTGACAGGATTGCAGACCGAATTACAAATTGGACGGTTCTATAAGAAGAGCTATTGAGTGACCACTGTGCGATTTTTTTTAGGATGGAATCTATTCGTTTAGGCTGTTTCAGTTATATGAGGTGGAAACCTAGTGAATTTCAGGCCATACGAATTGCTGACCAGATTACTGAGAGGTTTGTCCCAAACATCCAAGAAACATCAGCCTGGTTGACTGAAATGCTTCAAAACAAATGTCGAAGGGCTAGTCTAATTTATGGGCCCAGTAAGAGACGAGTTTGTTGGTGGTTCGAAAATATTGCCGAGAAGCGGATTTTAGCTCTGGCTGCAAAAAGAAGGCTCCAAAGAGCAGCTAGGCGAGATGGCAGAGTTCTTGAAACACAACGGACATATGGTCAAGCACGAAATACAGTGCGTGAGACCATCAGGGAAGCGAAGGCTGACTCCTGGGACAGACTGCTGGCTGACTTAGATGTTGATCCGTGGGGGCAGGCGTACCGGATTTTTAAGAAAACGTTCGGTTCGGGAATCCTCCCATTATCGAGGAATGTAGCACTTTCCGCTATTCGTGAATTATTTCCAGTACCCAAGAAGATTGGGACGAGATTGCTGTCATACACGGTCGCCGATTTACAGCGATGAGTTACTTTCGGTAATTGAGAAGATACACCGTGATAAAATCCCCTGCCCGGATGTGGCTCCAGGAAGCGTAGTCAAGATTTTAATTGGTCGGCATCCATGGTTGGTCCTCCACGCGCTTAATCAAGCGTTGGAGGCAAATTGTTTTCCCGCGCCTCGGAAGCGGCGCTTTTGGTATAGATTCCAAAAAAAGGTGAGATCAATTGGGGAACAATGTACCGCCAGAATTTTTTACCAGATTTGTTTACTTAGTATTCCTGTTAAGGCTTACAAGAATTTTGTTTGCTCTAGAGAATTCGGTCGCTCTAGAGCATAAGATCGAATGTCCATGCCACCAAGAGCTACTTTACCTCGAGTATTTAAGCAAACAGTTCTAAATAGCTCTAAAAGCTATTTAAGAACTAAATTGCGTGAACGGACTAAACGTGGTGAAAACACTATTCGCTTACGTGTCCCACCGTTCACGTGTCATATATTAAACTAAATGGGTAGGCGCACCCCGTGTATACTAAAATATATTTCGTCTACAGACATTTAAAAGACTGCAATTAGCTGCCAAGCCTCAGTCGCTGTAAGCCAGCAAGTACCTTACCATTACAGAGCATTAATAATTGACTAGTAAGTAGCCCATACTAAGAGTAGCTTTCTACAGCAGCGCGGTAGGAAGCTGCAGCGTTCTTGACGCTGGTCACACAGAGGACCAGGTTGAAAATCTGGCTGACATCGTAACTGACATTGAGTAGACATTTAATATAAAAAGAAGATCCGACTGGCGGCCCGACCTATAGTACCGGATTTACAACCGGCGGGCGGGAAGGCCGTCAGAGTCAAGGACCCCTACACTGAGTAGAGTATTGCTTCAGTGCGGGTCCAGTGAGGAGTGTAGGAGAGGAGAAAAAAGTAATAAATAGTACTTTTTTTTTTAAGATTTAAGCACAATGGACATACAAAAAGAGTTATATTCCACTACAAAGGATTCTTCCATTTGAATTTAAACATGGCCGTAAGCAAGATAATGAACGCTCGGGACGCCCAAAAACTGCTACGACCGACGAAATCGTCACAATACCGTATTAAATGATCGCCTACTAAATTATGTAAAAATCTCGAACCAAAACATCACAAACATCTCAATAGACCCTGTCCACTACATTTTACACGATGTTTTTTGAATGAGAAAGCGTATCATTCTATGGGAGGCGCGTTTGTAAACACTAGCCCAAAAACTGTCACTAGCCTCAAAAATTTTTTGAGGGTGTTTAGACTTAATTAAATGCGATTCCAATCTCAACAGTGTGAAGCTAACAGGTGAAAATTTGCCAAAGAAAGCAAAATTTGGCATTCAGAAAATCATGTCTACGGTGTTTTTTTTAGGATTTTCGTGATGACTCGACCATCTAAAAAGGTGAAACTATCTTTGGGAATTATGAAGTTTCCCTACTAGACCGATAGAAGGAATGCTATTTAGACAAAATGGCCATAAATCTGGCAAAAAAGAAGAAAGTGGTAATATACCGAAGTGGTGCACTACACAGAAAGTGGTAAAAAAAGAAAGTGGAACGATAATACACATAGGTGTATTATCTTATAGATAGGATAGTTATCGTATAGACACATAAGTGTATTGTGTATAGACACAAGTCTTCCGTTGTAGCTGAAAAATTTATGATCTATTATTATAAGTACTTCCACTTGCACCTTATTTGCCGAATTTGATATCCAGTGATTATTTTATCACCCCATATCGAAAAGAATGGCTCCCTGGAGCCACTTCAAATTACATAAAAAATTATACTTCAAATTATTTCAATTTGAAGTAAATTTACATCATATTATGAGGTCAAAGCTGAAACAAACACTTATTTTCCAGAGTTAGGGCAAATCTCATTACACTGAGGATACTAAAAAGTTGGAAATTGTTTAGTGTAAATGTATCAAATTGCAAAGTGATTATATTGAAAAATAGAAAATGTCTAAAAAAATATTATTTCCTTTGCCAGGCCGTGAGTTTTCCGAACTGTATCTTATATGTAATTATAGAAATTATAACAACATATAATGACACAATTTTTTGAAATATTTCAGAAATTAGTAATTATGCGGCGGGATATGAACCGGCACCAATGATTTGATAGAGGAGTTAAGTTTTGGAGTTGAAGTGCCAAGAAAATACACCCCAATCCGCGCAAAACAAATACTCTTTAACATTAACTAAAAAAATATAAGTTACTGAAGATTTACTATTAGCTCTTTCATACATATTTGCCCTCACAAATTTATTTTTAATATTATACTTTATATTTAATTTATTATTTTTATTTGTGTAAAAGAATTTTTTAATAATCCTAAAAGGATGTAAGGAAAAGGTATATCAGTATAATACATTTCAAGCAGAGTCACGCATAGATAAAAGAGACACATTTCTTTGTAAAACGAAGGTCACCGTGATAGAATACGTATGCTTGTTGGCTATGTCAAAGATAGATTAGATATCTTAGAGTAAAACGAAAGAAAGGATAATACTTCATCTAATAATACCACATTATTTTTCAGTTACAAAAACGTTGAACAACAGCAATTCGTTTCATGATTTTTACAGTTTGTAAAATATAAAATAAAAAGTTAGAAGAATTTATAACTGTTAATAAAAATGAAATAGGATTTAAATTATACGAAAAGTAAACATTTACTCCTAATAATTTATCAAACAAGTTATTTTAAAATAGAAATATCAAGAAAAATAATAATAATTGTCTAGAAAAATTAGGTTTAATCTTTTATAAACTTATTATTTTATAATAATAACAGTTTATAACGAAGATCAGGAGTTTGTATTTTTCATTCTGAATCACCTAAGTAGCCCTATAAATTTGAAGTTTTCATAATCAACTTTTTCTGATAAATTTTAGTTAATTACTGTAGCATTATACAGTGATCTTTTTTAAAAATCTTTTTATAAAAATCATACATTGACTTTTTTTTTGTCTTCAGTCATTTGACTGGTTTGATTCAGCTCTCCAAGATTCCCTATCTAGTGCCAGTCGTTTCATT
>JAAAKQ030082476.1:0-15001 GCA_010016005.3 Zanna intricata | reverse complement strand
TCGAAAACTATCACTTCCTTGGAGGGGGATAGGTGGTCCTGATCCGTCTCCATGCTTTAGATTTCGAGAAAATTTGAGTCAATAAAAATATTTCTCGGACATTTGAAGAAGAAAAAAAAAGAATAATAACAATAAAAATAAACAGTGGCGGAGGGTCGCCGTAAAGTAAAAATTAAATATAAATAATAAATAAAAATATAGGGGGGGGGAGATTTAAACTGCCCCGTCTTTACGGGTCGAGAGGTTGGCAGCACTGACGGCTTCAACCAAGCGGTATTCCGTACTGGCTTCAACTGGCGGTCTTTGTTCGGCTTACGTAGCTCACCGGAACTATCTTTGCCGCCAAAAAGCATGTGGCGTAAGGAGGTTAACCACGTGCTTTACAACTATTTTCTACGTGTTATTACATAAAATCTAGACACAAATCAATTAATATAACACAAAAAATGCTTAAATATGCTATTGAATAATGTTTATATCAATTAATTAATTCAAGTTTATGCTTACTATAACTATTACTAACCTCTATAGTTCGTGTGTATTATGACTTACTAATTCACTAATATCTTGGCGAATTCGCCACAGATTTCGCCGCCGAAGCACTAGAATCTGTATATCACTTAGTTTTAAAGATTCAATAAGAAAAACACCCAGTATACATCTAAAACCCGCTCAAATAAGCGAGAACTCTCGAGCTGGCAAAATGGCTTCCAACCTTGGCGCTGACTGACTCAGGGCTCGTTTTTTAGCGTCATTATTCCTTTGGCATATGCCCTGTATTTTTAAAGGCAATTTCTGATGTTGGACGTTTCTTAAAAGTGTTATACGCTTTTTTCTTTCTTTGCTTCACTGATTACATCGTTCCACCACGGAACGGGTCGTTTCTTTAGTTTCCCTGATGTTCTGGGAATGCACCAGTAACCGCCCCAGGCAAGAGGGAAACAGTTCCCCCCTGCATGGTTTTGGGTGGCCTCTGTGGTATAGAGACCATCCGTGCTGAAGGAGTCTTGAAAGCCTCCTCCGGAGATTTTACAACAACTTTTGTCGACCCGTCATGTAGCACATTTTGTAGGCTTACTGTAAAATATAGTATAAAATAAAATTAATTACTTAAGTGCTCACACTTAAAAAAATAACAAGTGATAAAGTAGGTACTATATTTTAAATTACTTATTTGAATAATAATAATAAATATACATTAACACGTTTTGATAAGTATTTATGAATCATATAAGCACAAAATTTTTAAATATAAACTAATCTTTTTTCAACCATATTTAAATCATTTTAATAAATAAACATATCAAAGAACGTTAAAAATATAATATTTGAAGAGAAAAAATTATATTACAAAAATAGAATTGTAATAAAAAAAACTTCTTTTCAAAACTTCCAACAAAGATTGTTTCTTCTTTTTGATTGAAACATAAAATCCATTCCACATTCAGAGTGATATTAAGGTACGGACACTGCTTCATATTTCATAACTGAGGGCAACTAGGAGATTGAAAAAAGTGCCATACTACATAGTTATTAAGTAATTTAGAAACGAACATAATTAACTAAATTTTTTAGTTAAAAATTTTAATAATAATAATAGGCTGATGACAGTATCAGTTGAATTAGCCAGTTAATTTGTATTAATGATGCAAATTACTAGTTATTATTATAAAAAGTTTCCACAGCGAGTTTTACCTCGTTTTATTTTTGTCGCGATTTTTCGTTTTTGCATAATTGATTGAATATAATTCGAAAACAAAATACATTTATCGATAAACGGTTTTCACCACAGTTCTCTTGGAGAATTTTTTATTAAAATCAAATGTTTACGTCATAAAATTTTAGCGTTTATATTTGTTAAAAAATAGGTTGATCATAAGAGGTGGATACAAGATGGCGGGAAAAATTTCAGATTAACTACAAAGTACACATTTACACAACATGGACGTATACGCACACTTGAATAATACACTTGGTTCAATACACTCCATTCAGTACATCAATGGGATAAAATTTATAACCACTCAAAAATCACAAGACAGATCAAATGTCCGCCCCGTTACAAATCTAATACCGGTAATTAAAATTGTTCTTCTAAACTCGTGGACTCATAAAAATTATTTTATTTTATTTAAATACTTGTTTATTCACAAAATAATTTTGAAAGAATTAAAATAATAAAACACTGGATATCTATATTAATTCATTCATTATCTGTAGAGTTTGCAATAAATGAACTACAGTAATAAACGCCACAAGTTGAATTTAGTGAATATATAGTTCAAGTCCCCTAATCCAAACAGGCTACTCAGTTTTCTTCTTAGATAAAACTTATTAGACTTAACTTAATTTTGAAATGAGTAGTGTAACTGACCACAAAAAAACTTCTGTAAAGAAATATAGAAAATATACCATAACTCAAAAGTGTACTTTAGGATAAATTTTTTTGGTTTTGGTAGGAAGCATAAGCCTACAAAAGCAGCATAAATATTTTTATATTCGATTTAAACTTTGTGTAGATTGCAGCCTTCGATTCAATACAGGTTAGAAATATTGACCCCGAGTATTAAAATAAAACTGATCTTTGCTCAAACACCAGTACCATCTACTGCACAATTCAACTGGCTACAATAAAATTAAAACCAATTAATGTCGCTCTTTTCACTATTCAATTTACTTTTGATAAAATCTCTGTATAGATGAAAATTCGTCCAACTATTTTTTATTCCCTCATTAATAAAAAAAAAAAAAAATAGAAATCACTAAATTACTTTATTAAGTGTCTCGGAAACTGAAACGACCTTCTTTTCCTTTCTTTTTTTTTTAATTTCTGACTCCTTATAACAAGAATAATAAAAAAAATAGGGGCACAGTTAGATATTAAAGCAATCCTAAATCCATAATTTCAACATCCTACTGCTAATTGTTTTTGAGTTATGCAAGATACATACGTAGGTACGTACAGACGTCACTCCGAAACTAGTCAAAATGGATTCAGAGATGTTCAAAATGGATATTTCCATTGAAATCCGAAAAGCAAAAATTTTCGCAATTTTACAACACTTTCTTTACTTCGTACAAGGAAGTAAAAATGTATAAATAATAAAAGCTTTTATATTCTCTTATAAATCTCTTCTCACTTAAAAAAATAAACAATACAAAAAGTCATTAGAAAAAAAAACGTTTATATACATCTTGTGTTATATTTATGGTTCTTTACTCATTTTATTAAATTATTTTCAGTGAATGATGTCAGATTATTGCGCTAAATAAACCTTTTGTGAAAGCATTTTCGCAATAATTATATTGCATTTATGAAATTATATTTAAGGTGTATATGAATTTAAATGAAATTCTTCATAATTCAAAAACTTTACATTTAATTTATTTATCTAACATTTTTTGTATACATATATTTAAATGTATGTATTTAGATTCTGTTATGATTAATGTAAACATTTTTAATACTTGATTAGAATGATGAATGAAATATTCATCATGTTTCTTCTTTGCTTTTATACAATATATTCTATGATAAACGCTTTGGAATATTTTCATCATATTGTTAACAGCTCAGTTAAGGCCGTTTGAAAAACAGTTCATGTAAATCGCTTTCCTTTTATTATTTCAGATTAGCTGAATATCTTTGCTTTGCTGGGGTATTGATTATTTTATATGAATTTTTATGTTGGAGAAGGGGGAAATCTTTTATAGGCACCAAGTGGTCTCGAACTCCATGGTAGTGTGGGGTCTCTCCCTTACGGACTTATCTTCTAAAATCCTTCCCTCACTAGAACATTGAATGCCGAACTCACTTATGGTATTATCATAAAATTCCGTGCATCTCTTGTGACACTTTAACATTCCTTTCTTCACGCTTTCTTTTTATTTCCGCGGAATACTGAGAGGGAATTATTCGTTTCTGATAAATGTTGAAATTCATTTCATCATAATCGCACTTATCATCACCAACATCACAGATACTATGTGGCGTGTCCATTCGTTTTGCAACGTAGTCCCCTTGCCGTTATCTGGGGAAATCACGTCAAATTCTTTTCAGCATGCTTTCCTATGTTACAGAAACCGATCATTCACGAACACCGTATGTGCTGCATTGTACTCTCTTCCCAATAATGCATTCCTGAAAAGGTTCAAACAGGTATGCTTTGAAGCAACTGTGATTAATAAGGAACTGAGTCAACTCGTACCTCCAATTCCCTGTGCTTCCGATCTAAACATATGTGGAAGTCTTGGTTCAGTCTGTCGGTACACATGGCTTTGTCGACTAGTCCTATTTCTCTTGTGACCTGCAGACATCCGATACCTCTGCATCCGTCTTACTTGCTCTCTTATATATCTTCTTCCTTTTCCGAACGAGGAGATCCAAGAGCAAGTCCGATTTTATATCAGTATAGAATTCGATGCTAACCCGTTTCTTGATAGTACCAAAGGGTAATCGTAAACTTATTTTCGGTATTATTGGACCGTATTTCATTTTTGTATCAAAAATGATACGTGAATAACGATTTTTGAGTAGTAATTTCTCAAACTTTAAAAGTAAGCTATGATGAATTATTATTATTATTTCTTTTAAAGTAATTAAAAGTAATAAAATCTGCCTGGTTTCAAGTTTGGGTCCTCTAGTAAGAGATGGATTTTGATTATTTGATGAGTTAAGAATGGTATAGTAGAATCAAACGGTGATCTTTCTGGTAAATTTTTTAAAAATTTTACTCAGTAATAAAAACATTTTTTAAATATATCCTTGGATAATTTTTAAATTTTTATTTTGTTCAATGGCTACTTCTAAATTTTTTTAAGTTTTAATTATTTTTCATTAAAATAAAACACTATTTGAAATTGAATTAACTAATTATTATTTTTCTTTTATTTCTATATAAAATTTTCCAGAGAAATTTATATAACGGTGAATATGTTATTCCAACTTTTATCTTAAGAAACTAATTCTAAGATGTAGTTTAAAATATCTTATAATAAATTCTGCAAACACTGAAAATCACGTTGAATCGATACAGCTGTTCTCTAGTTATGAAAAACCTATGGATAGACAAACATAGTATCTTTATGTTTGTTAATCAGGTAGAAAGATATGTTAGCTAGAAAGTATGCAAAGATTGTAAAAGAAAGAGAAAAAGAGTATTAAGTTATTTTTTATGATCCGGATGGAAGAATACGCTGACAGAGAAGGAATATACAAAAGCAACTCGTATTAGGAAATGTGGTTGGAATAAAATAATATAATTTCTGCATATACACAACGAATTTAAAGTTCATATAACTATGATTTTTTAAGACCATTATAATTATAAAATAAGATACTTTTTTTTTCTTTTTTTTTTTTTTTTTTAATTAAGCTTCATCAAAGTAAAATAATTTTTAGCTTTTATAATAACCAAAACCCTTGTTAAATGTAGCTGATCGTTTTTTTTTTTTTTTTTTTTTTTTTTTTTTATGTTTTCTGCATTAGTCCTTTTAATAATCAATCTCCATCAACCTCATTTTAGAAAAAGTAATCAATCTCCATAAAAGGGGTTAGCAGGTAAAGTTATATAATAATTTTTTTCTTCAAATATTATTATTTACGGTTTGAACAAATCTTACGACAGAATATACAATTTTATGATTGCATATGTTCCTAAATACGTTGAATTTACGAAAAGTTTTGCAACTTTTCAGGTTTGATAAATAATTTAGATCATTTTTTAAATGTATTTATTTTACGTAACATAAAATAAGATTGTGAGTGTAAAAATAGTTTTCATTTTTTATTACTAGTAGACGGTTTAAATTTTAAGCTCTTTACCGCTTCCGAGAAAGCAAGCAATATTGTAATCACCATTTTTATGCAAAAAATATACGAGTATTATTTTTAAAAATATGAAATTTTTTATGACGTAAATACCAATTTTTCTCGATAGTGATTGCACACAAATATTAATTATATATGAAATTTAATTTTATAATTATCGGCCACACAAAAATTTAATATTTGATTATACATATTATGTATATTTTATACTAGATATAAAAGTGTAATTTATGTATAAATAATAAAAAAAAATTTTTATTAAAGTTAAAAATTTTTCCTGTTGGTTAAGAAGAAAACTGTTACATAATGATAAACCAAGTCGAAAAATCGATCTATCGACTTGTAATTTTATCTTTGTCACACAAAAAAGTCGCAAACAAGTATATTATATCTCAATCTCCGTTTACATAAAAAAAATCTTATGTAGACAACACATGACTTCCTTGTACGCCTATTAAATTACATATACCACAATTTTTGCTGCACTTCATTTAAACTTATTTCATTTGAAAGCGAGAAGATGATAAATATAAAGAAGAAAATGTTAAAATCAAAGAAAAAATAAAAAGATTAAAATGATAAAGTGGAAGAAGAAAACGTTAAGACCAAGGAAAGAATAAAAAGATTAAGTAAGGATGATGAATACAAAGAAAGAGAAAATTTGAAAACTAGACAATGAAATTAAGATCAGAAAAATTATATCAAACCAAAGAACGATTAAATGTTTGGCAACAAAAAACAAATAAAAGGAATGATGATCAATCTCCGACTTAGGGAGAATATTGTCCGGCAATATCAGAGGAGTAATGAAGTAAAAGATATTAACTTTTTGCAATTTATTAAAGATAGGGCCTGTATACCTCACTATATGTGTTGTTCTTGTGAGGGTCTATTTTTATGTAACTCTGTAGTTAACTTTAATGTGAATAAAATTAAACAGAAATTAAACTTGAAAGTCCAAAAATAATATGACTATAAATTATAATTTTCAATTAATATTAAATAATCAGATTTTTCACCAAATCTATTACATACATATGTAATAATGACTATTAAATTACACATAAACATTTTAAAAGGACATAAACTTTTATTTCACTAATAACTTCTGATTTTTTCATATTTTATTTATTATGGAATTATTATTTATTGTAAAACTTTTTTTTTACAATCACGCGTTAATAATTTTTAATAAATCAATATATTTAAATTTAAAAAAAAATAAAAAAAGAATTAAAAAAAAAAGGTAAAAATAAGGTCTGATTCGAACCGATGTACCCCCTAGTAAAATCCAAATATTTCATTAATTGAAATTTTATTTGGCTATAAATCTGAAACCAATGAAGTACCATTTACGATATATCATTAAAAGCTCTCAATGAGGGCTTATTACTTCAGTTTAAGAAAAAGTCCAAAATTCAAACTTTTTGGGATTTTGGAGACTTTTATTCAGTCGATTGCGGTCAAAAGGGGAGGTGCACAACTAGATGTTACAGCATTCCTAAATCTAAGATCTCAATATCCTATATAGTTATAGTAATATCCAATATAGGTTTTGAGTTATTGGAGCGAAATACGTACGTCCGTACAGACGTCACGCCGAAACTAGTCAAAATTGATTCAGAGTTGGTCAAAGTGGATATTTCCATTGAAATCTGAAAATCGAAATTTTTCGTGATCGCAATATTTCCTTTACTTCGTACAAAAAAGGAAAAATGTATATCTTAACGGTTGACTTTTTTCTGTTAAACAGAAATTCCACATTTAAATTTTTAAAAACATATTGATTATTACAATTCACGGCATTCCTATATATTTTTTAAGAAAACTACCAACAATTCGGCTAAAAAATTGTAGAGAATGTACTATGTTAAAGTAGGTGATAGGTGTACTACATTTTACCAAAATAAATTAGAATATGATTTTTTTTTTAAATCTTATTATTTTGAATAAAGAATTATTAAAAAACAAACACGAAAATGAAACAAGGCTTGTAACTTTCTGTTGAATCTAATGTTCTAGCCCACCCGATGTTCAGTTCTATCAAGTAAGATTAAATATGTGGAGGACGTAACTTGAGAAGAAAGCCTGGATTTTAAATCCGTATGATAAATGTAAACATTGTAGATAAAGTATATGGTATGACAAGCAGCAATTAGTCGACAGTGAGATAGTTAGGCATATTTCAATACCGATTTCTATAAATTTCGCCCAATTTTTATTGGCCGATCTTTATTTTTAAGAGAAGTGATAGCCTTTATCACTCGTAAGAGGTAAAAAAGCACCTCATAAAAAACAATTGTTCTCAGCAGAATACTATCGGAAGAGGGAAGGTTGCTCGAGAAGACTACCCAACATTTACTGACCTCTGATTGGTGGTCGATATCAGCCGATACCGTATTTCTCAGATATTATATTGCAGATGGTGGGAATAATCTCAATCAACGTTAAACACGTGATTAGAGCGTCACAAACGGGCTAGCGGGGCTAACGGAACAGTACGTGACTTGATAGGGCCAAAAATAAACACATTCAGGATCATCTTTTGTTCATTTACAATAATTTTAATCGTTAGGGGAAACCCTCAAAGGTGCGATTTTATGTACTATAAGTAAAGAAAAGTACACGTACTGTTTGCTGAACTTCTGTTCTCAATTATTATTAATTGGTTTTAATGATGCAATTTTTAAATTCGGAATAATGTAACGGCTCCTAAGAAACATCACCGCTTAGATTCCATAATAGCCAAGCTTAGTAATAAGAAAAACAATAATTTATTAATGAGTAGTAACAAAGTTTGTTAAAAAAAAATTTATTAACTTATTATTACTATTATATTTTATTCATTATTGTTCGCTATTAAAATATTATTAACCGGTTGAGTAATATTAAATATCTATATAAATTACCTTAATATAATAACGGTAATAGTCGCAAAAGAGAAAGTTATTGAAGCTTGTTAAGCATCGTTTATTACTGGATAAATATAGACAAACGTACTACTCAAACGCTTATACACATACACAATGGCAAACAAGCGAAAACGTGTCGGAGTAAATCGAATTATATAAATTGAGTCAACAAACTGTAAGCTTATAATAAGATAAAACTACTCGGTTGTACATGACAGTCGTATTTATTCCCTGTCACCAATATTAGGTTACATTCAGAATACTTACTCATACGATTTATTTTTCTTCTGATTTGTTAAAAAAAAGAAAGAAAAAGATGCTTAAAACAACAGTAAATAATCATATTTTATATTAAATATTATTATTATTTTTTTAAAAATTATGTAAAAACCATTAGGTCAACACTGTTGCGGTGGCCAAATCTGCTCTATTTAATATGGTGTCCCTTGGGCTGAAGCAACATCTGTTAACTTAACTAGAAAGTGGTTAAGGAAATAAATTCTAATCTACTAAACACTGAGATTATTCGTTAGCATTATTTATGTTAACCTAAACAATTAGGTTAACATAAATAAATAAATCTAAAATATTTATTTTATATAAAATTAAATAAATAATAATTCTACCTTTATAAAAAATAAATCTACCTGAGTCTAAAACAGAATTAAATGTTACCTTTATTTAAAAGGCACGATTATTTTTCTCCCTCATTTTTTTTTCTTCCCATATTTTCTACGGTTAGGTGATAGGTACTTTTCCTGTCATCTTTCCTGTCACCAGTCTATGGGTGAAGTGAATAAATAAAAATAATTACTGAAAAGTTTTTCTTTTTAAGTAAAGTACTACTATTTGTAAAAAGTAATTACTTGATTCTGAGTGAAGAAACTTATGCTTTTAGTAATTGTAATTACTAAAACTTAAAGTATTTCTGATGTAGTTTTCAAGTAATTACTTGTAGTTTTTAAGTATTACTTGATATCACTCAAATATTACTAAAAGAATTGTATTGTTTTTATGTGTGTATTTGTAACATGTTTATGAGTCTCCTGTTTAAACATGAAAATAGACCTATCGAAATTAATACTTCTACAGTATTTCACTGTTATTTTTCAAGTTCAAGCAACATGTCAAGTAGTGAAGTCAAAACACAGTTCTCCGTTCCAACCTCAAGAAAAGTATCTGTTGAAGACAAAAGAATTAGTTTTGTCAATGCATTGAAGGGCAACGAAATTGTGTTAAAAAGATCAACTACTATAACCGTTATGAAACAAAAAGAGAAGGTTTGGTTTTATTTTTTAAAAAATATGATTCAAGCTTGGAAATTGCAACTTCTATTGAAAAACTAAAAAAAACTACTGAATAATATCTAAAGTGATGTTAAAAAGAAAACAGATAAAAATGAAATGGGCAATAAAATTATTCAATTGCGGCAATGGGAGACAGATTTTATTAAAATATTAGAGGGCTATGAAAAACCAGTCATTCACAAAATTCCGGGTGCTGCAGAGGTTGGAACTGATCTAGAGAAAGAAATAAGTGTAGATAAGCCTGAAGAAGACTTATCTGATGAATCGGCATCTACTACATCCAAGTACAGTAGAAAAAGCAAGTACAAAAGATAAAAAGGCCTACTGGAGACACTGAAGAAACGGAAAAATTATCAACTCCGGAGCTTTAAAGGCTAGTTCTTAATGAACAAGGAATTATTATTAAGAAAAAACTTAAACTAATGCAACTTCAGATGGAAGTAGAAGATATGCGGAAAAGAAAATATGCATTGCAGTTAAACTTCAGTCTGAAATGACTGGAAAAGATCATTCTGAAAGCGTTTCAATTGAAAAAGAAAGTTCATTTAATCTCTCTGAATATTTAGTATTGCCATAATCATATTTTCATATTTATTTTTATTCAATTTGTCCTATTTAATTAATAATTGGTTTTTCAATGTATTCAGTGTTGTTATTTTACAAATAAAATATTACTTTCTCCTTTAACCCATTCTTTCCTTTGAAATTGAAAAAAAAAAAGTAAAATGGAATAAAAATTAATATATACAATTAACAAAAAATATAAAGCATGTAAGAAGACGTACTGTAAGTGCACTTGCTGTATGCATACATACACGCTTACACACATGAAAAAACACATGTCAACTTACGTGTTATGCATGTGCATGTATATGTGTATGCATACAGAACCGTGTGATAACATATTTGGACAAAAAACCCCTTTTTTTTATTTATCATTATTACCTTTTGTATTTTTTTATTTACATTATTATTTATTTAATTTTTATTACTACTTAAATAGTATGGAAAAGAATTAGAAGGTGAGGTGTATAGCTACAAATTTTGCATTAAAATACGTAATATTTCATTTCTTTTCTCTTCTCCTCTTTGTCGTAGTTGCTGATCTGTTTCTTGACCTACACCTTCATGATTTTCAATGTTCTCAAGTATTTCAGTTTCTTCCACTTCATAATTGTCATTAATAAATTTACCTATGTCATGGAGTACTGCGCATTAGACTACTATTTTAGCGACCTTGTCTAATTTCACCCTTTCCAGATTACCTAATATGGGAAAACGCTTTTTGATTTGTCCAAAAACTCTTTCAACTATAACGCGTTCTTTTGCTAATTGTTTATTAAATCTTTGTTGTTCTTCACTGTGTGGATCTTTAAAAGGCGTCACCATGGCGTAAGCCGTTATCCACTGTCTGACAGAAGGCACGCAGACCCATTTAATTTTTTTCATAACTTCATACGTACCATTACGTCACCAAATTCGGCTATCATGGATACACCCGGGCCATGATACATTAATACTTGTCACTTTTTCATCAGCATCACAAAGTGACTTCCACGTTTATATTCGTAAATTCTTTTCTATTAATGTAACAGTCACCAAAGTCTTTAGGTTTCTTTATTTCAATATGCGTACAGTCCAAAGCTCCAATTACATTAGGAAATTTGAATTTAGCCGCCCATTTCTCTTTGGCATTATTGATCTGTTGTGCAGTTTTTGGGAAATGTATATAATCAGAAGCTTTGTCATCGATAACATTTAATAGATAATTAAATGTTTTACAAACCGTTGTTCGATGCACTCCAAACTTTTCTCCCACACTGATTTGATAACCAGAATCAGCAAGGTATCTCAAAAAAATTTCCAATTTTTTCTTGTGGCGTTATTGCGCCGCTTCTCTTATCATCTTAATCTGGTAAAAAAGTAGTGTATAGAAACTGAACACTACGTTTTTCAAAATGGACTGTATTTGTGTGGTTGTCATCACCGATAATCCGACGAGCTTTAAAAGTTTTACGACTACGTACATGCATGAAAACAGCCTTTTCTGGTATATTATGCCAGATCTAGTTATTCTAGTACTTTTTTAAGTCAGGTCTAGAGCTACCTTAAAAATTGCTAAGTTTTACTTTGAATTTTAAGTAATTACTAGTGTTTACTCACGTCAATTTATTATTACTGTAGAAAAAAGTTATTTCGTGTAGTTTTCAAGTAATACTTTTAAATTCAGTAATTACTAAAATTTAACATTTTATTCACTTTGGTTACAGTATTTACTTAAAAAGGGTCAAGTATTAGTACTAACTTTTTTTATTCACTTCACCGATTATAACAAAAAAAAAAAAGAAAAAGAAAAGTGATATGAAAGTTTTTTAAGCGCTTAAAATATTTATACCTGACAGAATTCGAAATCGGAACTTTCCGGTAAAAAGAAGAGACTCTATTGTTCCTCTATCGAGGTTGACACTAACAAGACTATTATTTTGTTGAATTTGAAGCTAAAATTCTGATAAAACTTTGTACGGTATATATTTATTGTTACGTGGAGTATAGTATAATTTGATATTGTTAATCGAAGTTTAAGGGTAAACAAACACCGATTTAAGTAGTAGTTCTGTTTGAATTGTTTAAGTTGTGCTTATAATTAAATGGAGATGATAGTGTACGAAGTTAGAAAGATGTCCACTCACAGTGTAGCAATCAATCTCCACGTCAACTGAACTTTCTAAACTTTAATGAAATCTTTAAGAAAGTTATTAATGTAACATTGTTACATTAAAAATTATTTTCACATTTCATTTATAAAATATATATATTTGAAGATGAATAAATCATCTATTTATTTATTTTTAATTGCTAAATGTCAAAATTGAATTTCTCAAAATCAGTTTTAAAGTCTTTTTATAAAATCTCAATATTGGTATTTGTTTTTTACAATATTAAATTTTTTTTTTTTTTACCTTCTGTTGCTAATTTTTTGTAAATTTTCAATTTCAAATTCATTATTTTATTAAAAATCATATTAGAAATACTTGCCGTAGTATTAATTTAACAGTTTTTTTTTTGAACGGACATGAAGGCATGCACTTCCGAACTTCCTGCAGGGTCTTTCCAAGATGTGTCGGGCTCGAAGCCAGAACGCTAGTCATCCTGACCTAGCAAAGCTAAGTGGACACTGGACATGGAGCAGCAGCGACCATGAAACAGTGGTCCCATCCCCTACCGACTAAACCCCCCCTCACCTTTTTCAGGGGCGGCTGGAAAAGCCTCTCGGCATGTCATCGGCCAGCCGTGGAGGTCGTGGCAGCAGATTAAACTATCAGTTGCCCTTACTGCTTGGGCTTCTGCAGCAGAGCCCCCTTTCGGAGTCCTGTTGGGATCGTTAGAACATGGTGACTACCCGCTTGTGGGAAGCCGAAACGTTCCTCCTCGAAGAGGCTACCCGTCCCGCGCTACACCTGACCTAAAGGGGCGCCATGCGGGAGTGCTTCTCTCCCTCCCGCTCGCGACCTCTCTAACCTAAGAGGGGCTCGAATGCTTCATCGGAAATACCGCTACCCTGTACACTCTTGTGTGTGTCCTGGATCCTCTGCAATCAGGCTGCCTCCCATGCCGTAGCCATCGCCACATTTCGTCCTATCTGTTCCCCCGATTTTTTTTTTACACCGTAACACCCTCTATTACCCTAAACCTAATCCTACTTTTCCCTGCTGTCCCTCTACTAAAACTATACTAAGCCTACTGACGCCTGATACCCTTATTTTTTTTTCTTCTAACAACTAATAACCACTTGGTCTGCCCAGTCCTGAGCAGACCCATGTCCTTCCTACATTGCTTCTGATCTGGAGAGGTATTCGCCAATCACACCAATACGCTCCCGCTACCGCAGCCCTCCCGCGTCCGACAAAACCCAGCAAGGGTAATTTAACAATTCATTAAAATATATCGGTCTTACTTAATCTCTCTAATTCTCTTTCACACACACATGCGCGCGCGCGCGACGGACACACACACACATATATTGACAATCGCACATGCAACACATTAATAATAGAATGTAAATTTATGAAAACTATTTAACCGTAAATAAAAACTGTTTAAACTATTTAACTTAAATAAAGGTTACTTATTTTTATATTATAAAGATATTTTGAAAAAGACGTTACCAAATCAATTCAGTGTCAGGTTTTTGCTTGCTTTTTCGTTGACAATTAGAATTGTAGAATTGATGGGGATAAAACTTTTTACGGGTTATGGTGTGTTTTTAGGAGATAGTTATAAGCATAATTACATGACATGAGCATTTATAATTAGGTTTTTTTACGGTGAAAACATCAATATAAAGAAAGTTGCAATAGATATCCCGTACTTTATTTATTTAAAAAATTTTTTTATTGCATTTTATTTTTTAGTTAAAAACATTAATTGTTGAAGAGGGACGATAAAATTATAAAACATATTTTAATATAAAAACAAATAAATCAAATAAGTCTAACTATAAAATAACTATAACGAAACAAAAATAATAAATATATTATTTTCTAATGATTAATATATTATTATTTAATGATTGTTTCCTTTGTAGTTTCACGATTTTAAAATTATGTTTTACTAAATTCCAGTCTTCGATATAATTTTTTTATTTTGATGATTAGTTTATCCCATAAGCTTCGAAGATTATGTATGGAAATTCTTAATAGTATGAAATATTACAAATATGACTGCAATTCGAACTCGGAATGTTTTGGCTGAAAAGATAAAAGACTACGACAATGCCATGGATATATGTGACTGTATGTCACATGGATATATGGATATATGTGTTGAGATTTTTCCAATTGAAATTGGTATTACAGGAAATGAAAGAGCAGAGCTTCGTCTGCTCTTTCATTTCCTGTAATACCAGCATGCCCAGAAGTCCATACAAAAACACATCGCTGTCCTCGTCTATT
>JAAAKQ030082465.1:0-15001 GCA_010016005.3 Zanna intricata | reverse complement strand
ATGTTCTGTTATGGGGGCCTACTCTCTGGAACCTGGCATACAATGATTTACTGAGGATTGACTTCCCAGAAAAAGTACAGCCAATTGCTTACGCAGATGACCTGGTCTTGACAGTAGCAGGAAGAAGTGAGGAAGAGGTCAAGATAATATTCCAAAGAATCTAGTTTCCTCTTATGCACGGTATTAGTGATGTGTTTTAACTCTCTGTATGACTTTATTGGGCAAAATCCACCACTGCCCGTCTTTCTGGTACTTTTTACTGAAGCAGTTTCTTCTAATTCTTTCAATTTTCTGGAGTTAGTCTGTCTTTCATTGTTCATTCAAGTGGAAGAGTGTTTCTGCTGCATAAGTGGCTTCTTGGTTTTATAACTGTGTTGTAGTGACTAATTTTTGCATTTATTGAAGGCATTTTTTATTGTAAGTAGCATTTTAATTGTTGAGCTTTAGTTTAGGTTTCTCATTTAGGTTATTATTTTTCGAAGGTATTTGTATTTATTTTTTTAATTGTATTGATTTTTTGGGGCATAATTATGATTTTGTCTTTGAAATGATATTCTGAGGCCAATTTATTTGCATAGTTTTAAAGTTATAATATCTGTGAATGAGCCTCATTGATGTCATTTGCTAGCAAAGCCAAGTCGTCGGCAAAACAGACAGTTTGTTTTGATTTTGTTTGCCTATTTTTATTTTTCGAGTGAAATTTTTTTTAACCATTTCCTCCCTCATTACCATTTCTAGAGCACAGTTGATTAATAGTAGTAAGAGCCCTTCGCTTTGACGCAGTCCTGTTTTGATCTCAAATGGTTCTGAGAGCTTGTCTCTAAATTTTATGTTCAGCTTATTGTTGGTTAGGGTCAGTTTTATCAAGTTGATTAATTTGTTATGTATTCCAAGGTTGTAGGAAATTTTTAGTAGGGATTGTCTGGGGATGCAGTCATAAGTTTTCTTGAAATTTATAAATGTTATCATCATGTCTGTTTCTTTTTCTTTTGCTTTCGTAATCCATTGTTAGTTTGAGACTCATAATCTGGTCTGGACAGCTCCCCCAGGGTCTGAAACTCCCCATTGGTATTCTCACAGTTCTTTCTCAAGTTATGAACCAATCCTGTTAAGGATGATTCTTGAATTCCTAGGAGTGAGCTTCTTCTGTAGTTGTTAGGATCTGTTTTGTCCCTTTTTTTGTGTAGCGGATGGATGAGGGTTGTTGTTCATTGTTCTGGTTGTTTCTTCTTTGATCAAGATGTTGATGAAGAAAAATTTTTTCTGATCTTCCTGCATGTTTCCAGATCTCTAAAAAAAGTCTGATCTGCTGTTTTGTAATTTTTCATCTCGCCCAGTACTTTGTAAATTTTTTTGTGTTGTTCTTTTCTGATGGTGTTGAAGTTTAAGAGTTCTGTTGGTTCTTTGCAATTTAGGAGTTTGTTGAAATATTTAGGTAGGATTTCAGCGATGTCTTTATTGTTATGGGCCAGTTTACTGTTTTCATTCTTTATTAGTAGGATGGGCTTTTTATTTTTAGAGCTGATTTTTTAAGGTTTTGTAGTAGTCTCTTGACTGTTTATTTGATTCTTCTATTGACTTCAGTGTATCTTTATGGTGTTGTCTGTTGATTGTACCTAGGGTTCGTGTGGTTTCTTTTCTTTGCTGTACTAGATTTTGGAAGGATGTTTCTGATTTTTGGGATTAGTGAAATCAGCCATGTTAGATGTCTTTTTTCTACTGTTTCATCACATTTTCTGTTCCACCAGTGATGGTTTTTTATGGGATTTTATTTGTTTAAGGTTACTAATTGGATCTTCCAGTTTATCTGTAAATATTTTTTTGGTTGCTTTTTGGTAATTTTCATTCTTGATTTAATTGGGTAGGTACACTTCCCTTTTAATTTTAGGGCTTGGTTTTGTTGCTTTCTTTGGAGAGTAAATTTAATTTTAATTTTGACTTTGTAGTGATCTGAGTTTGTGTCTCCTTCTCTGAGGACTTTTATGTTACAGTTCTCCTTATATGGTGGTGTTGTCTCGGAAGAGATGGTCTAGTTATCATTCTCCTTAATTGGTTTAGTTTATTTTATATTAATCTAATCTTGTAAATATCTATGTATTTTTTTCTATGTTACAGTTGGAGAGATTAAGACTGAGTCCTCAAATTTCTATAAAGTAAGTAATAACTTTTGGTTTATTCTAATATTTGTTTTTTTTTTAACATTAAAAATAAACAGATTTTTTGGTGTTTTAATATGTACTCAGATTGACTAGCGTATAGTTTCTGGCGTTTAAAATCTGTCATGTTCAAATTAATCAAATTGATCCCCTGAGGATGCTTTTAATTTTTTTTTTATATAAAACTTTTGCATTGTAATACCAAACATTTTTTTATTACAGAAGAAAGTTTCAGAAAAAGTTTTATGGAAGTGGTCTAAAATTTAATTTCATGATTTGAATGTGATCTCAACTAGTGAATCATTAAAAAAAAGGTTTATCAAATTAATTCCTGTTATCCTGTTCTCTGTTTGAAATGAAAAGAGAAACTTTCAAGGGAAGTAGTTCTCTAAACATGTAAATTAAGGAAAAAACTAAAGTACCAAAATCTTTAATAAATTACTTTTTTTTCTGCTAAAGTAAGAGGGGTTATCAAATAATATTATATTGTGGAGTGGTCCACTGATAAGCACTTGATGTAAAGAAATATCAGTCAGCTAAAATTTAATTTTTTTTAAAATTGTTGTATCTGATTAAAATTAATTCATTCTCTAATTATCAGTGAACCAGATTTTGTCTTTGATGAATAAGCCATATAGTATAGATAGATATAAATTGAGATTTAGGTAAGATTGAGGTAATGGGCAAAGTTTTAATGACTTTTGTTTTCATGTGTGAAACATAAAAATAAAAAACCAACATAGCAATTTATGAACACAATTTCATTATGAATGAAGTCATAGATATCACTAGGGTGAAAACTTATGCAATTTGAATTCTTCAAAACCGTAAAATCACATGAGTTTTTTAAAGAAAAATTTTTCTACAATTTTTTTACAGTAATCTGATAAAAGGTTTTTATTTTGACATAATCACTTGAGAAGTTTCCTTATTAAAAGTTTTTCTTCTAGTAAAAGACAATTGTCCTGTGTTATTGAGAGGGAAGGTCAGGAGGCCCAGCTTTACCTAATTACCCTTCAGTCATTACATTTATTGTCCAGCCATGTTATTGAAAACAGGGCCTGAAGTCGGTTTACAGACGTTCATTAGTACTTACTTATTACCAGATGCTGAGTATGTGCCAGGTCTTAAAGCTGTGGTATCATTAGCATGAATTAGTTGTGTGAGATCGCACTCAGAGAAGGGATCAAGGTTTAGGAAATAGTTGGGAAACATAAAAGTATGATCTACAGGATGTTTAACTTACAAGAAGGCCTTATCATTTAGTTTAGTCTGTAATACGAGGGATATCTCTAAAGTAAATACCACTGGGAAATTTCTTTTATTAAGATGAAATTGTGTTGTTCATGGTCATGCTAGTAATGTACACACTGCGTTGTTCTCTGTAAGTTGTGCTGTAATATGTTTGATTATGTGGAATTATAAGTTTTTGAAACCATCAAAACGTTAAGCCTGCTGAAATTCATAGGCAGTTGGTTGATGTGCATGGTGATAATGTAATGAATAAAAGAAATGTCTGAAAATGGTGAAATAACAGAATTATGTGTGTGATGAAAAACGTTTGGGGAGGCCCTTAATAATCACCAAGGTCTTGTTGAACTGTGTCTATGATGAAATCAAAACAGATCGTCACCTGGCCCTTCTTTGTCCTGATATTCAAGAGTTATTGGTTGCATTGACCATTTAGGCTTCAGAAAGGTTTGTGCACATTGGGTGCTGCACATCTTAATTTCGGAATATCAAAAAAAAATCTGAATGGGCTCTGCTTTGGAATTTTTTATATGCTACACAGAAAAAGGCAATGAGTTCCTTAATTTAATTGTTACCAGTGATGAAACATGGATTTTGTGTTACACACCGGAGAGAAAACTGAAGTCACGTGAATGGTGTCATCCTCGGTCGTCAACCAGACCAACAAAGATCAAGCCCCAACCATTTGGAAGGCAGACTGATGGGTACAATCTTTTGGGATTGGTTTGGCATACTGCTGATTGACTTCATGCCATGTAGAAGGCTATAAATGCTGAAGCCTAGTGCAAAAATTTGATGTACTGAATCAAAATATTCAAAATCTTAATCATGGGTCGCTGATTGATGGCATTCTGCTGCACAATAATGTATGTCCACATGTTGCAAGTCTGACACGTGATTACGTGAGAACATTTGGATGGGAAATTTAAATTCACTCACCGTATGGCATCATTTGTATGGGAAATTGAAAGAATTTTTGAGTGGTAAGCAATTTGTTGGTGACAATGAACTTAAAAATGCTGTTATCTCATTTTCAATGAGATAATCTCTTGTAGTTTATGGACCACGTACATAATAATTTATGTAAGATGATGAAAATATCTATCAACTTCTATGCACTTGTCAACACATTGACAACTTTTCTGGTTACTCTTGTTAATTCTATGATATTATTTGGGTGACATTGGTAATGTTTGACTTCATTTCCTGCAGGGTATGTGGGTTGCTCCTATAAACAGTTCTTTAAAGTAACTCCTCAGAAGGAAGTCTGGACACATCAGATCAGAGGAATCTTGGTGGCCAGAATCCTTTTAAATGATTTTTCAACCAAAAAAAATGTTGTAGCTTCTCCAGAAGAGAGCTTTATGCCAAGTGACTATCCTGTTTCAACCAGCAGTCGCGTTCATTCTCTTGCAGTAAGTCTGTGAACTGTTGGGTAATTTTTTGATAGACAGGAGTATTTTTTAAAGAACAAGGATCCTTATTCGTCGCCTTGAAACCGAGCACCATATGCCTATTGTCTGTGGATGTAGGGGAGATTCAGAGAAAATATGCGGGTTTTTAGTACCTTAGGTCTGATTATTAACATATACAACAAGGTGACACGAACTCTTCATCTGTAAAAAACACTTGGTCTAAAATGCCACTGTTGCCTTCAATGAATTTCTTGACCATTAACAGTAGTGACCTGTTTAGCACAATCATTATTAGTTAGCTCTTGGAAACCTACATTCAGTTTAGGTATAATTTCAGCATTCTCCTCACAGTGTAGGCTGAACCTAGTAAAAAGTTTTTTCTGACTTAGTCTGTATAAAGATTTATAAGGAGATCTTGTAACTGCTGCTTTAATGTCCTGTACAACCTGCATTTTTAAATCTGACTTGTGTAGGCACATTACTAATCTAACATTGAACCTGTTTCACAACATTTTTTAACGATTAACAATTTTCATGGTGCTTCCTTTTCAAATTTCTCCCTGAACTTTTATCAAAACACAATATGAAATTTCCTCTCTAAATAAGTTTCCATCACCAATACCCTGTTCAAGAACCAATGCTCAACACAGACTGACCAATACACAACTGCAATAAACAGTATCCCTCACTCCAGCTCTAGTCATGACCAACATCTTCTACATTATTCTACTCATCTAACACCAGTGTATGTATTTTAACAAAAATATGCATTTAGTATAAACTGCTGAGTGATGGGGCATCTTTTAAGTTGAAAACCCTGTACAGATCAAGGTAGAAAATGGTTGATTTGAACGTATAGGACAGTTGATAGTTGATTATATTGATTTAATAATGAAAATAGCTTCAAAACGGAAATTGTCTATTAAATTTCTGATTTTTCAAGCAACTGCTTAGTCAGTTTTGAAAATGAAATCTATACTATTAAAAAATTTCAGGGTGTGTATGTTGTGTGCACATGTGTGTAATACTAATATGAAATCAAGCAAAAGAAATGTTATAATGTAATAGAGGACTAAAAATGACATGGTGACACCAAATGGCATTGCACCAAATAAGATGGTTTTCAAAATAATAGAGGCATTATGAGAGAGGCATTATCAGTATAACAGGGCATTATGAGTGAACCAACTGGCCAATTGATTTAAAATTTTCAGGATACATGTATGTTATCTCAGGGAAGGTTTTAAGGCATACATATAGCCCCTAGCCCCCTTGGGAGATATGAAGGGGTATCAGAGCTTCTACGTCAAAATAAGATTTAGTTGTTAGAATTCAGTTATTGACCTATTTATCTACCTTACAGGACATGATTTAATCATTGACTATAAATATAAATTTATGACAATTTAGGTTTAAGCCTTAGTGATCATCCAGTTGTGGAGTTCTATAGATAATGACTTTTTTATCAACATTTTTATTATTTTGATAATGAAATGTATGATAAATTTCTAGGATTAGCTCTTTTTAAACCATGTGAAACTAATTCTATTCCCATTCCTTTCTTTTCACCCTAGTAAAACCATTTGCTTGAAACCTTGTTGCAGCAAATAAAATGGCTGTAATTTAATATAATACAAAAAACAGTTGTATTTTCATTTATCTGGGCCAATGTTAGAATGTCATTTATCTGGGTCAATGTAAGGAAGTCTGTCTGATACAGGTTTTAAAGAGTTTGTATTATGAACATTAATTTATAAGAATAGATATAATTTCATTACAAAAAAAAATACTTATTTTTTGCTAGGAATTTTTTTCTAAAGGGAGTTAATTTTCCCTAAGTCATTAAAATACAAGGCCTTTTCTAAACTTGATTTCTGATTAGTTCTTGAAAACAGATTGATTGCCAGAACAACAGGGTACATGCAAAATAGGAGCTAGCAGTTGATATCTTCTCAGCTTTTGCCTAAATGCCATTCATTTTGTTCAGCACTGGTAAAGCAATAGTTGATAAAATATGAAACCTGCTATTGACACTGCTGTCAACTCTTGGGTGGATAGTGTGGTTTTTTTCAGGTAGTACAAAGACTTTGTACTGTCAAGATGTATAAATAATATATAGTGTTTATGATAATAATGTAATAAATGAGTGTTGCTAAAATTTCGAGAGAAAGAGATTGCATGATGTGAAGGAACAGGAGACACGCAATTGTGACTGATGAATTTATTAAAAAAAAAAAAAAAAACTGAATAATTTTTTCACACAGACTTCCAGTTTTGGAATAGCATTTTTAAAATGCAAAGTTTTATTTGTTGTTTCTCTGTTATCATACAATATGTTATAATTAATTTTGATTCAAACAAAGATCCTTTTTTTCAGTTGTACTAAACAAAGCAAGTTTGGAATGGATTCCAATAAAAAAGAATTAAAAACTCTTTCACCAATGTCAGGTAAGTATTTTTTTAATATAGTTGTTAAACAAAACACTCATACTTACACTTAAGAAATTATATACAATAAATTTTATAATGCAAAACACAATTGTCATGTTTATAAGCAAGCTTAATTGTATAATTTTTTCTTATTTTTGTTACTGACCAATAATGCATTACAGCATTTTGTTTAATAGAGTTGTATCTTATAGTAGCAGTTATTGGAGTAGACAAGGATGTAGTACAAAATATTTGGTAGCTATTTAAATGTTGTTAAGATTGACTTTGAAGTATTCCTGGAGAACACTATATTGTACCCTTGTGACCTGCAAATAGTATCCAGACATAAGTAATGACATTAATACCTTTAAGTTTATTTGGTTCGTAAAAATAATACATCGAAAGCTACTTTAGAGATATTTAACATTACTCTTGCAAAGGTACAGATAAATTTGTTTTAATTTTGTCAGGAAATTCATTGCATCGAAGATAGGCATGGGACTAGCGACTATCTTCTTGAATTGACTAATTTCTATTATCAACTACTTCGAATAGTGTTAGTCAGACTGCTTGTGTAAGTCGACTGGACGTGCAACCAATGTAGATAATATTGTTAGTTAAAGACTTAATTCTTTGATTAATATTTGTCATTAATCAAGAAAAGTAAATAATAAGTAAGGCGCACCCATACCCAACTCAGATGACACTGGCTTTGTTCATTATTGTGCAGTTAATTAAAAATTATCATTCCCTCCCGTTATCAATATTCCATCTCTCTTTTTACCCAGATAAAAAGTCTTGCCTTCTTATTTAGTGCAATGTATCTTATAATTTATGGTGTGTTTAATTATAATTTCTGCTCTTTATATCTAATGGATGGTAGTAATCTTCTGTAATTATTGACAAACTGTGAATCCATTCTTATTCTGTTATTTTATAATTATCTTTTGGTATAGTTATTGTCCAGTACGTAAGTAAAATAATTAATTTTTTAATTATAATTTCGTTGGACTGCTCTGATATAGTTGTTTATGAGTTGCTGGCCATCCTGATACATTTTTTTTAAGATGTAAAATGATCCAGTATTTGGAATTTTTTTGAGAACATGTGAAATATGTAAAAAAATCTCACAAGATCCAATAACACCTCAAATTTAAGAGAACACCTAAAGAAAAAACACTATGTTTTATGAAACTGGGATTGTTCCACCACATATCCAAGCTAATTTTGAGATCGCTGGGATATTTTGATTCCACAAGAGAGTTGAGCTGTTCAGAAAAATGCTCAAGATTGCAAATAACAAGGCTAATCAGTCCATGATATTCACATTAGGTTCTGTATCCCTTTTGTTGTCTATTTATCTTACATAACTTCTAAAAATTAACCTACTGTACTGCATTTCTGCAGTATAAATCTAAAGATTTGTGTGAAAAAAGTTAATAAAATTAATAATTTAGTGATAGAAATTGTGTTCGAAGACATCCAGTCCCTGTCTGTTGTAGAAGATGAAGGGTTTAAAAAATTCTTACAAGAACTCGAGCCGCGCTACAACTTGCCAAGCAGGAAATAATTAATGATTTTTGACAATAATGTTAAAGAAATGTCAAAAAGTATGAAATCTTCTAGCAGTTATTTAATTACTCTAAAGGAATATTTTGAGCAACCCTATGAGGACAGGCATATGAATTGTATTAGATTTTGGATGAAGCATAAATGACAAGTACATAAGGTTCAAATCGGATAACTTTTAACTTAAATATATATTATTAATAAATTATTAACCTATAATTATAAAATAATGTTTATGAAATAAAATTTTACGTACTTTTCATTTAAAAAAAATGTAATTATATAATTTAATATTTTTTTTGTTTAACCTCTGGAACCACCGTTAAGGTATATCTTCAGAGGATGAGATGAATGAATCGTAGCATGTGTGAAAAATGCCATGCCTGACCGGGATTCGAACCCAGGACCTCCGGATGAAATATAATTTAATAGGCTTACAATGAAGTCATATGTTGTCCACATCAGATTTTTTTAATAAGCTACTGAGAGTACTTGGTTATGCATTATTATTCATAACTGGTGTATTTAAGTTAAAACTTAAGAGCTGGAGGTGACTGAGTGGTGGGGGATGGGAGACTAATGATACATTTGGTGTGGATTGAAACTAAAAGAAATATTTCTACTTTCGATAGCTGTGAATATTTTTGACTAACGACTAAGATGTAATTCAATGCAAAAGCAATATATTCAATCGACTAATATTATCAGAGTGTGTTGTAGGCAATGACTAATTTTCAAAATCAGTTGACATATATTTGTGTGGTGTTAAATTGGTCAACTAATTATAATAATCGACTGTCTGACTAATTTTAGCTGAATTACTCCCATGACTAATGCAAGTATTTATACCAGATATTTATATCAAATAATAATTTGTGGGTGATATTCCACAATAATTTAAATTTAAATACTTAGTTCAGCTTTTCTAATTATGATATGAACTCATCAATTATATTATGACATTACACTACAGCTCAGCAATAATACTGGTTGATATACAATCTTTAGATTGTATCACATTACAAACTTTTTTATATATCTTTTGTTTTTCATAAATTGTAATACATTATTACAGAATCTCTAAAACTTATGAAGATTAAACCCACTTACCAACAATTTTATATATTTATTCAAGTGCTTTCGGAATGTATTTATTCTATTATCAGGAACCCAAATGTATTTTTAATTTTATAAAACAAACATATAATACTATCATAAATGAAGAAAACAATATATTGTATATAACAATGCAAAAGAAAAGGGTCTCACCATGGGTTCTCCACTTTCAGCAATATTGACCAATATATTCATAAGTGACTTAGAAAATAGTAGTTTACACAGCATTATTAAAAAATATAAAACTTACTGTATAAAAGATATATTGACGACATAATTATTTATAACCAAAAATGCAACGATGATGAAATCTGTATATAGAATGAAATGAATTCTTTAAATAATAATATTATATTTACCTTAACTCGGGAAATTAATAACTATAAATTTTCTAAATGAAGTTTTTAGGAAACTCATCAAGCAAAATACAGTAATACGTTAGATTCTTTTCATCCATATAACCAAAAAATGGCCACTTTTAATGCTTTGATATATAGAGCCTTAAAATAATGATGATATAAAATTAAAAACCGAAATAAATAATATTAAATATATTGCTATAACCTGTTTAATAGATAAATTACTTAATAAAAAGATACAAAATTTACATAAAATTAACCAATAATAGTAACCCACAATATTTATACTAAAATCAAGTATAACATAAATTGTAGAGATTTTAACAAAATATTTAAATTATTTGGTATAAAGACGTATATAGCTTAAAAAGCGCAGATTACAATTAAATACATTGGCAAGACTAATCATTATGTATTAGAATAGAAGAACGTATGAATTATATAAAAAAAGTTCAAATGAAAAATCTAATTTTGCAAAACATGTAAACAACAACCATAATTATAACCCAACAAATTTTATTGAAATATTCAACTTTTCAAATAATATACAAATTACTAGTAATTTAGAAAAGTACTATATATATTTTAATAATGATAAATTAATGAATAAGCAAACAAGTTTTGGTAATTTTTAGCGCAATAACCAACTAATAGCCGTGTGAGGATAATGAAATAAATAATAACAATAAAAAGCTTTGGTAGAAAAAGACTGTTATATGTTATAATAAAGCTTCAAAGTCATAAGACATAGACATACCAATAACATACATAACAATTAATTATGTAGTTAAAATCCAAATCAATTACATTAGTAATGAATAACATTAAAATGTTCACTATATATTATAGTTATGTTTTGATTACAAAATAATCTATAAAATGATAGATACACAACACCATAAAATAATAATATTAATAATAATAACACTATAAAATAATAGATGAAATATAAAAAATAATCCATTTACACCATTTCTGAAAATGCTGTAACTGTACAGTCATATAATCATAATAGAGATAATTTAATTATGAAAAAAAAAATTATATATTTTAGGCGTAAATTAGGATTAAGTCAGAGGGTTTCTAGGAGGAAGTAGTTTTAGGCTAGATATAGGGTCAGAGGGTTTCAGGAGGAAGTAGGTTAGTAAATTAGGGTAGTCAGAGGGTATAAAGGCGCGGAAAAAAAAAAATAAATAAACACGGGAAGAACATGACAAAACGTGGCGACGAGTAGGGTAATGGAGGCAGCCTGTTTGCAGAGGATGCTTTGGTCCAGGACACAAGCAAGAGTGTACTGGATCAGGGTACTTCCAATGAAGCATCCGGGCCCCTCTTAGATTTGAGAGGTCGCATGTGGGTGGGGGAGGGGCACTCGTGCATTTCTTAATGCGCATGCTGTCCCTTTAGGTCAGGTGTAGGGCGGAAGGGCAGCCTCTCGGAGGAGGAACGTGTCTGTTTCCCACAAACGGGGAGTCACCGCATTCTAAGGATGCCAAGAGGACCCCAAAAGGGGCTCCACTGCAGGAGTCCAAATGGCAAGAATAGCTGGCAGGGATAATCAGCACGACACCCAGAGCTGGCTGATGTTATGCTGAAAGGCGATTCATAATTAAAAAAATTTAATTATGAAACAAGTCTTCAAATAAGACAAAATTAAATGGCCAGAATTTAAAAGAATAATAACACAGCTTAATGGCGCATAAAGAGAGATTTGATATAAAATATAAATATGTAAACATAAAGATATAAAAAAAATATTATAGTACTACTGGATACATTATCATATGGATTATCTAGAAATTAAAAACAATTTCCGAATTAAACTTTGTCTAAAAACATCTTAGTTAAGGTTTTCTATTCTTTGATATAATTAATCATATCAATTATTATCAATAGTTAATAATAATAGTTTATAATTAATTATAAATTTAAAATATGTTAAAAACAAAAACAGTTTTAATTTGTAAAGAACAACACTAATAGAAGCATTACTTTACCAAAAATATTAATGCACATACTACACTTTACAGTAACAATTACTGGAATCTATTAAAAAATTTTATATTAACAATATAAGATATAAATTTACAATTACTAAATATTTAACAATAGCTGTTAAGGTAATATTCAGTAAACAATAAAAAACTTATCACAAACTCGCACTACAATACTAACATATAATAAGAAAGATCGATGATACTCAAGGACGAGGTGTAGAGCGTGAATATATAGTAAGGAGACGCATCCAGATATCCAGGACTACGGCGACCAAACAAGAAGAGAAAAAGAAACAGAGCTGATAACAAAGGTGACGCGGTTAACCCAAAACTGCATCGCAAACATACGCTGAAGAAGAACAGCAATAATCAAAGTCTAATAGTTTGAAATTGAATAAGTAGGGACTGATTTCACAACAATAGCAATATAAATAAATATTACGTGGACTGATGAAAGAACAAAGAAATAAAAAATAATGCTGCTTGACAAAGTTTCGCGTAATGCCGTGAATAATATTGAAGACAAATGCTCCAAAAAATAAAACTGATAACGGTACTGCGACAGATATAGTTGCACAAAGGGAATAATAAAAAGTCACTAGCAGTGGAGCCGGGCTGGTCCCGAACAGCATTGAATCTAATTCCAGATTGAAGAGAATTATTAACAATTAAAAATTATTAAAATGCGTTGCGTTGTTAAAGCCGGACTGAATAGAATTATTAGAATGCGAAGGACAAAAAAACTTGGAGCCGGAGAACGTGTCCTGTTCGCTGCGTTGTTAAAGCCGGACTGAAGACAAGGCGATAGAAAGAAATGAAGGAGTGTGCACAACAGCAAGCGTGAGAAACAGAGACATCCAGTCGTGGGAAAAGTAAAGAGAACGACACAATGAACTGCAATAGTTGCAAAATGGGATGATGTAGCATTACAAACCACTAAGTCACACACCCAACAAACAGGCAAAAGACAATAACATTAAGAAACAAAAAAAAGAAAACAATGAGTCCAACTTAACGCAATGCATCAACATAATGATGTAATGTTTTACAGCTACTAAATAATAACTGTAGAGAGAATTAACCATACTGTTCCATTTCAAATTTATCATAATGGTGAAACAATTACAATGACAGGATATAAGTTGACAAAATTTTAAACATATGACAACCACTATTTTACATAAGTTTTTATTTTAAAACATTTTCAAGTTTTAGTTTTGTAAAATTAAAAAATACATTTGACTTCCTGATGATGGCATAAATACATTCCAAAAGCTCTTGAATAAATATATAAAATTGTTGGTAAGTAGGTTTAATTATATAATCATGCCAGTGGGCCATGCTTGATACAATTATTATGAGGATTATTTAAAAAGTAAAAATGTTATCTGAAGCTGATTTGTATGTTTTTGAATGCTTTTATATTTACTTTTGTACATGTTTGTTTTTACATTTGTACATTTGAATGTTTTTGTTCTGTAATTGGTATTAATTACAGATCCTGTATATATCTTATTGTTTGCTTCTAAAGACACCTTATTGTGAATCCACTGAATGTTGTTTTTACTCTTGTTGTAGTTAACTAGTTGTCAGATTCTTATAAAACAAATCAGTGATGATGTAAGTTTGACAAATATTTTTTTTTTTTATAGTTATTACATGTACTATTTTTGAAGCTTATTTTATTTATTTATAAAATCTTATTTTTTAAATATTTTATTAGATAAAGAAAATGCAAACCCATCAGAACGCAGAGGCAGAAGCAGGAGCAAAAGCAAAAGAAAACTTCTTTCTACTACTCAATATTACTCAGACAGTGACAGCGGACCTCCAGAGGTAAAATGATTATTAAGTTAATATTTTATAACTTTTGCTGTATAAAAATTAAACTATTATGTAATATTCTGTAATAACTACTAATTTATTTAATAACCTACAGTTTTTAGAAAACAAATGTTGGTATAGCAAATTATAAATTTTAGGGTAATAAAGAAATGTTTAATATTAGTTTGCATCAGTTGTTTAAAAACGTTTTGAGTTAGAGTAGGATTTGTTCCTGCCCAAATGTTGTATTCTTAAATCCATTTTTGAACATTTCCTTTCAAATATTAATTATGCCAGTATACATTAATACATTTATACATTAAATAATCGTATAACTGTTCTAAGAAAGCGTAAACACATGGATGTGCAGAAACTTGATTGGGAGTGGCATGTTAAATGTTGTGGGCAATGTTTATACGGTGGAGGGATGATGTGATGTGTTCAAGGACTTAGTAGAAGCAGGAATTCAGTTGCCTTCTTGGATTCGTGTAGTTAGCCCAGTGTACATTGTTACTGGAGTTTAGAAACAGTATCTTTTAATACTGATTATTTTTATGATCAGTATTTTTTAATACTATTTTTTTATAAATAGTTTTTCAAAATTAATTTTAATTTATTTTTAAATACTTAATCTCCCTAATGCCTCATCCAAGATGCAATCGTAGATTAGGAAGAGGAATACCTCAAACCTTCTACCTCTTAAACCTATTATACGAGGGTCATCCACAAAGTAACTGCCGTTTATGCGTAGCGGGAGAAGTAGTTGGGGTAGCACCGCCATTTTGACATCAGTGTGTGCAGCGACTCAGTACGCTTCTAACTGTGCAAGGCGGAGTATCGTTCGATTGCGCGTTCTCAAGTTATAATCTAAAAACATGAGTGCG
>JAAAKQ030082454.1:0-15002 GCA_010016005.3 Zanna intricata | reverse complement strand
ATGCCTGACTGGGATTCGAACCCGGGACCTCCGGTATGAAAGGCCGAGACGCTACCACTCCGCCACGGAGGCCGGCATCTTCAGATCACCTATAAGCCGTTTAGTCCACGTTATCTGGTCAATTCATATATTATTGATAGTGCTATACCAGTCAAAATAAACTATGAACATTGCCGCATCCATTATATAAACAATAATGAATGCAATTATATAAAATTTTTTATAATGGATTTGTGAAAAAATCTACAAATATTAGAATCAATTTTATATAGGTACCGTATAATAAAAAAAAATCATCATTAATTTAACACAAAACCATAACTGAAAGCATAAATATATGCTTATGTATTGGAATAACTAACAAGTTGAAAAGTTTAATTTCATTTTTCTTGTAAGTTATTGAAGCTAAGGTAGAAAGGAATGAAAAAATAAAATTTTTGTATTTTCATATCATTAAAATATTTATAAAAAGCTTTTTACGTTTACTGTATTTTATATTGTATAATATATATGTACATTCTTTCTTTTTAAATTCAGAATGTTTCAAACATAAATATTAAAATTAATTTAATAACAGTAGCATATAAATTTTAGTTTTTATGGGGATGTTATTATACATTTTATCCAGTAAGGCTAATACAAAATATAGCGTATAAAAACTTCTGAATTTTCAATACTACTTTACAATAAATAGATGAGAAGCTAGTCTCTCTTAAATAAAATGTTTACACGTCATATTTAAATATTAATAGGCTACATAAAATTTTAATTGAAAAACTGCAGAAGTTTGTTTTAACCGACCGATATGGTTCGTTAACATTTTGACTTTTTATAAGTTTTTATTGCAAATAAAATGTTTCCTCGTGAAAATTTTAAGTATGCCAAATATGAACAAGTTCTCGGAATTTATATTTAAAAGTTTTTTTACACTAAATATTTTTTTAATGCTGAACAAACCTTTAATTGTAATACAAGTTTCATTTATTTGTTTAATTTACTTTTTACAAAAGTTTTCAAATAATAATATGCTAAATTAAACCATCAAACTACAAAACTAGTAGTTATAAAACATCAAACGCTGTCTTTTATCGGGAGGTAATAGAGAGCGTGTTAAAATTTAGAGCAGCCCTTAGAATTAAATGTGAATTATATTTTTATTCACAATATATACATAAAGTAATAGTGATTACTATTACTATAAGATGTTATTTCATTAATAAATTATGACAATTTCACTTTATTAATCAAATAAAATTCATTTGGTACGACAATAATCATACACAAGCCGTTATTATTTTTTCAAATAAAATTACATCTATATAAGTTAAAAGTTGTATTCATTTTTATCCTTCATAAAAAACATAATTGTAACTTAATTAGGTTAATCAGCTTAATTGAAAGAATAATTAGGCATAATTTGTTTATAAACTAGCTGAAATCATGGGTGTGTTATTATATATTTTATCCAGTAAGGCTAATACAAAATAAAGCGTATAAAAGAATTTTCACCAGAACTTTTTAGATCTCTAAAAAAAAATTACAAAAAATTTAAGATCATATTAACTGTTCAATTTTTATATGTGAGCCTTACTTTTTTATTATAAAATTTATGATCAATCGATTTTTCTATAAAAATATTTTTTTCTATAAAAGTGTATATCATAAATTTTCTATTCAGAAATAAATATTAAAAATATAATACTGTTACATATGCTTGTATTATATTTCCCTCAAGGTTCTAAAAAAATCAGTTTAGATTGTGAGATTAAGATAATATATGGATAATCCTGCAAACGATTTTCAACAAAAAAGATAAAATTAATTGTAGAAACAGAACGTAAAACAGTATCTGAAATGAAACAAATGATCCAATTAAAAAAATTTCCTTATCCCTAAAAAAAAGGGAGAAAATTACGTTTACTTTAAGGCGGTAAACCATTTCAGTTCTTTAAAAAGATTTTCAGTATAAAATATGGATTAAACAATTATAAAGTTATTCTTCTTCTTTCTTTTTTTTTTTTTGAGATGTTTTGATTGAATAGGTTTTAGTTAGTGAAATATGGATAATAAAAATGTGAGACAATCATAATCCTTTGAAATTTAATGTTGCAGAAGGATGTTGATAATTTGGATTTGGTAGGTCATAATTATGCCCCCTAATTACAAACCATGATGTTTTACGACGCCAGTTTTCGTTTTAAAACGAATATGAGTGGAGAGGAATTTGTGACAGAATCTCTAAAGTAGACAAACTAGTTTTATTGACCTAAAATATGATAATAATGGTTAATCCAAATAATTTATAACTGACAAAAGTTAAAAAAAAAACATGTAAAATTACAAAACTGGACTGCAATTTTATTTGAAACAAAAATTTTTGCAGAAATTCACAGTCGAATAACAACACAAATCGCATGTTGAAATTTTTCAATACGAATATTTATAACTTCACCATCTGTAAACGAATAGCTAGATGTAAAAATTATTAATACAGTAATTACCAAAAATTAATTCAATATTTTAAAACGTTTCATTCACAGAATTACGTAGTAGACAGAACTTGGTTCAGAAGTTTATCGGATTAAACATTTACGAATATAACTTAATATGTGAACAAGTAAAATATTTATTATTTGTTTTCACTACTTCTACGGTTGTATATGAATCATCAGAATGATTGTAAGTTGGTAACAATAACTGTAAAGAAATTATTAGTCACGCTTTACTACTAAAGCACGTAAGAACAGCATTATTTCTAATTTAAATAGTTAAAATTTATGTAAATACCGTAAAATAAACTTTTACAAATGCCACAACTATTAAAACTAAAACATAAAACTAACAAAAGTATTGTGTAGCAATTTAATTTAGCGGTCTGTTTATTTTGAAAAATAATCCTTAATATGGAATGTCTGTGGATACAAACACTACTGGAATACAATATAAATTATTAAATTAAGGGAAAATCTTATTAAGAAATTGTATCGTACTATGTCACCATCAATAAAACGTAACGGTTAAACAACTTTAGTAACAATTTAATAATAGAAATTATATTGCAGAAGTTTGTTTGATAATTGAATATTATCATTCAACTCGATTAGCCGCAATAAATTTTCCCTGTATTAAATAAGGATTTTGTTACATTTAGTTTAATATATACAATCATACAAAAACAATATATCAAATGTAAATTGTTATAAATTTACGGCATAAATCTTCATTGTAAAAGAAATAAAATCTTACAATCATCAACCTCAATAATTTTTAAATAACAAAAACAAATTATTAGAATTAAGAGCTGTTATATTTATAAATATAAAATACAAAGAAAACTTATTGAACATATTTTATTGAAATTTAAAAACAGGTTTGAAATCTCTTTAAATGGTTTAAATCTGATCTTTGATTTTATTTTTACTTAAAAAATAACATAAGATAATTTTTTAATTTATCGTATAAAATCTTACAAAATTTACAATATTACAAGTCTGTCCCCCAATATTAATATCCCATGCGGATGTATGCGCGGGTATTTTGTGTATGCTCTTTTCATTTAGAAAAGAAATTATTGGTGAATATATAAATAAATCTTTTCATAATTTTAGACAGTTAAATCTGACTAACCAGTAATTAGAATGACAGCCGATAATTTAAAACCTTAGAAAATCGAAATTACAATATCTTCCTGATACGTACAACTAATTTTAATTTAAAAAATTTTTTGTAGTTTTTTTTTTACATTAATATTTTTAAATATAAATGTATAGTTTCCTGGGAGTTCATTCAGGACAGATTCAGAAAATTAAAATAAAGAAAAAGTTCATGTGCATAAATGCTCAAATCCACCATTATTTGGTGTTTTTTCCCAGGTCAGATGCTACGATGAATTATCTGTATTATTTTACAAGAGTTATCTGGATAAGGGTTTCAAGGCACAGTCTTACGATCAATCCTGCACTCAATTTTTAGTATGGACTTTTGGATGCCGGACCATGTAGTCGCCGTCATCTGGTTTGCTGATGATAATGGGTTCCAACCCTGGCTGTTCGGTATTAGACTTGATCGGAGTATGTTAATAAAATGAAGAATAAAGATGAATCGGAATAGGTCAAGTCATGTTACGTTTGCTGTGAGAATAGATGACTCTCTCCGGGTCCACTTTGACGCCATTTTCAATCCACACTCTGACTGCGTACAGCACCTTGGGCTCAACCGTAATCATCGTTTGACGTGGAAGTACCACTTCAGGGAAAAAATTAAAACGTTAGACATTAGGTGTAAGAAATCTTATTGGTTGTTAGGCAGGAATTCACACTTGTCCCTGTCCAAAAAATGTTTAATGTACAAGGTGATTCTAAAACCGATTTGGACGAATGTCATAAAGCTATAAGGTACGACAAGCAAGAGTAACAGTACAATTATTATATAATCGTACTTATTCCCAGAATAAGTTGGCGAGATCCGCTGCAAATGCACAGTTTTTTCGTATGATACTATTTTGAAATAAACGATGATCTTCAATTACCTTGTATCTTATTCGATAAGAATTAAACGGCTCGTTCAAATATACAAACGGTGGTTAGATAATCACGCGAACTTTCCAGCAGTTAATCTCCTGGACACATAGGTGTCTGCAAGATCGATGTAAGAAATCAAATCCGTAAAAGAGTGGTTAGCCAGATGGCAAACAAGACCAAAATCTAACTGGACTAAGCGCCTCGTGTTTGATCTGGAGAGATGGCTCAAAAGAACTCATGGAGAAGTCAGTTATCACTTAACACAAATCATTACGGATCATGGTTGTTTTAATAATACTTGCATCGCTTTGGAAGAAGAAATGCACCGGACTGCATCAATTGCACTGAATTTGACTCTGCTGAACACATGTTTTTCACATTCCCTAGTGGGTCAACTTGAGAAAAATAAACGGCTTCTTACATCTTAAGCCTGAAGGTCTAGTTAACTACATTTTGGAATCACAAAAAAATTAGGTTAGGATTGAATGTGTCGCCACGGATTTCATTAGAAGTAAGGAGGACAAAGATAGGCACCAAGGTTTTTAAACAAATCAGTTAAAATATCTGATTACTAATATTTTTTAGCGGATATATTTTCAAAAATATACTCTACACGTGCAGCTTAGACAACCTCGCCTCTGGATCGGGGTGGACAGCCCCGATCGGGAGAATAGGTATGTTCAGGTGTGTCTACTCCGATGATCGGCTAGGGACTCCACAATTTCCTCGCCCTAGACTGCGAATAAAATAAAAGGGGATAAAGACCGTGACCCGGCTGAGGCAGCAGGACTCTGGATTATTTTTCTGGGCCCAGGTAACTCTGCCACTAAGGTTAGAGGCAGGTTTAAAAGGCGTGAGGTTAAAAAAAGAGCAGATCTGAGACCGGGGGCGGGCTGACTAGCCATGCCGGATGTACAGCTGGTAGGTGGGGAGGCTCGTCCTACAGGCTAGGACGCGTCCACAAGCTGACTATATTTAAACTGCTTTAGACTATATTTAATTGTATGATCGACCCGGGGGTGTAGGAAAAAAAATCTGGTCAACAGCGAGGTTCTCCGGCATCTGAAAGCCGAAAGACTGTTAAGCTGATTTAATATTACATATCTGATGAGCATCTTTCTATGCCTTAATGAGGATCCTAGCCTCTTACATTCATCTCTACGAGCTTGTTACGTTATTATTTGTTTGTCTTTGAGTATTCTTTAATGATGTTTCAATTTTGTTTTTTGTTTCATTTTTCATTATACTTTTGTGAACTCTTGTACCTAGGTGGTCTTATTAATTGCAAATGTGTGTATATAAAAATAAATAAATATATATATATGCATGTACTTTATATCTTTATGTAATAAATGTTTTATGTAAGGTGTTTCACTGGAAACCCCTCAGTCTGTGCTTTTTGTAACACGATTAAGTTCTGGTTTCCTTATTTCTTCATTCGACTATAAATAAACAAACTGTGAGACAAAAAAAATGCCCTATTTATTTTATTTTCCCAACAAATATATCTAGAATAGCTACATTAAAGTGATCATGTCAAAAATAGCAATCGGGGTTTTTTCAAACCTTTACGTTTTAGAGATTAATTACTTCATCTTGACAAAAAAACTGATGTGGACGATACATCACCTCCTTGAACGCCTATTAAATTACATCCACCCTTTTTTTTTAAATGGAAAGTATATAAAAGTTTATTTCTTTAATAACTTCTATAACTTAATATTTTTTTATTTTATTGTTATTATTGAATTATTATTTATATTAAACATTTTTTTTACAATCGGAGAGGGTAATAATTTATTAATAAATCTATAAATTTAAAAAAATTTAAAAAAGCAAAAAGGGAGATCAAGTCTGATTCGAATCGATGTGTACCTTTTCAAGATCCAAATATTTCATTAATTAAAATTTTATTTGTACTATTACTCTGGAACCAGTAAAAATAAGTACCACTTGTGATATACCGTTGAAAAGCTATCAATGAGGGCTTATTACTGCAGTTAAGAAAAGTCCAATATCCAAATTTTTTTTGGAAACTTTTGATTCAGTGTATTACATTCAAAAGGGGGAGTACACGAGATGTTACAACAGTCCTAAATCCAAACTTTCAATATTCTACGTCTAATCGTTTTTGAAGTATGCGAGATATGTACGTACATAAACAAGTCACGCTGAAACTAGTCAAAATGGAATCAGAGATGGTCAAAATTTCCATTGGAATCTGAAAATTGGCTTTAATCGCAAAAATTATACTTTAAAACAGGCATAAAATTATCAGACTCGGATCCAGTTAATTTCAACCATACCTGAGTTGTCTATCAAATGATCTGCCATTTTATTCACGATGAAAGGCTTAAAAAATTTATCTAATAAAAAAATTTCGATAACATTATTTTTGGAGCTATTAATGAATAAGAAATTTTAATGGCTGCCATTTGTTATTTTTAAAGATAAAATTTTGAAATTTATTTATTATAGAAAATATTGTACGGTACATTTACAGTAAATTTCAGTACAATATCTCGAGCTGTTTTTAATATATACATTTTTATTGACAAAATTAAAAAAATGGCGGACAGAGGGAAAGTAAAGCGAGATTGGAGGGCATATTTTCACATGAATGATTTTATTTTGATGTGCTGAATCAGAACCCTAAGTTTTAATATCCCGAGACATTGTTAATACTCATAACTAAATGGAAAATTCATTTTATTTAAAGAAACATTTTCTTTTTAAATGAATATTAATTAATTAAGACATTTTACCGAGATTAGCCAAAGAATTAATTGTTTACATGTACGTGCATGAATTTTATTGGTTATTTTAAACAGAACCATTAAATTCTTAAAGCTTTTATATATAGCTTTTATATATAAAGCTTTTATATCCCCATATAAATTATGCTACTTATGATAACACTTAATATATGTTAACGCATAAAAACAAATACATTGCTCGACAAACCATGTTCATGTGCATTTTATATACGTAGCTCAGTTTTATATCGGCATCCAAGCATTACAAGAAAAAAAAAGGATACATCTCTAGAATACCCGCTAAAATTTCCAATTACATATCTTGTTATATTTTTATCGTTAAAAACCAATTGAAATTAAATGTTTCTCTAAACGTAGTTCTTTTGTATACGTTTTTATTTCCTTTACTTCCCAATTATTATATATTTTTTACATCTTCCATTTTAAATTTTTCGTTTCTATTATAGGACAATTACCGGTAAATTTCTACAAAATTTTTATCTACAATCGTATTGGTATTTTCTTAAGTTGAGGAGAGAGGCACACCTTCCTGAATAAAATTTATGTTGTTATTTGAGGAGTCAAAATATGGATACCCGATTATATATTTAAATAAACATTTAATTTTCTACCTAAAAGAACGCTATACAATTCCATTTTTTTTTTCAAAACAAAGAAATAATGACCAAATTAATACAATTTAAAGCGTTGACATTTAATGGAAATTTAAGTAAATTTACAATAAATAGATGAGAAGCTAGTTTCTCTTAAATAAAAAGTTTACACGTCATATTTAAATATTAATAGACTACATAAAATTTTAATTGAAAAACTGCAGAAGTTTGTTTTAACCGACCGATATGGTTCGTTAACATTTTGACTTTTTATAAGTTTTTATTGCAAATAAAATGTTTCCTCGTGAAAATTTTAAGTATGCCAAATATGAACAAGTTCTCGGAATTTATATTTAAAAGTTTTTTTAAACTAATTTTTTTTTTAAATGCTGAACAAACCTTTAACTTTAATACAAGTTTCATTTATTTGTTTAATTTACTTTTTACAAAAGTTTTCAAATAATAATGTGCTAAATTAAACCATCAAACTACAAAACTAGTAGATATAAAACATCAAACGCTGTCTTTTATCGCGAGGTAATAGAGAGCGTGTTAAAATTTAGAGCAGCCCTTAGAATTAAATGTGAATTATATTTTTATTCACAATATATACATAAAGTAATAGTGATTACTATTACTATAAGATGTTATTTCATTAATAAATTATGACAATTTCACTTTATTAATCAAATAAAATTCATTTGGTACGACAATAATCATACACAAGCCGTTATTATTTTTTCAAATAAAATTACACCTATACAAGTTAAAAGTTGTATTCATTTTTATCCTTCATAAAAAACATAATTGTAACTTAATTAGATTAATCAGCTTAATTGAAAGAATAATTAGGCATAATTTGTTTATAAACTAGCTAAAAATCATTACTACATGATCATTATTACTGTACAAACAATATTATCCAAAAGAAGATTCTCAATTTTTTTGAAATTTAATCTTTTAAAATAATCTTACGATAAGTTATTCTACTTTTAAGATAAGGTTAGAGGATGAAGAAAAGCGAGCTCTGACTCAGAAAGTTGTGTGTTAAGGCTGTATCTTAATCTTTATTACTTTTATATTTTGCGTGTAGAAGAAGGAATACAAATTTAATGATTCATTTGAGAGAATTTAATGGAAAACTTTAACAAATTCGGAAATTAAATAATTACGGTCATGAATATAGACGGTAAAAGTTAAAGAATTTTTCTGTTGGAGAGAGAGTGTGTGTGTGTGAGAGAGAGTAAAATCATAAAGGATTAGGAAATATTGTAGATATTAGAAGCAGTAAACTGACAAACGTAAGAAAAGAGTTCATATAAATAATATAAGAGATGGGTATAAAAAAAAAAAAAAAAAAAAAAAAAAAAAAACAGATAATTTACGATGTACCAAGTAGTAAGCAGATAAGCAGATTGAAATTAAATATTAGCACTAATAATATTGGAATGGATTAATATTGGAGATTAACATCAAACTATTCAACCGATTAACGATTCAAAAACTAAAATTGTGTGAAGTGCTATCAAATTATATCACTAAATGAAATTAGAATTTTCAAAAAAAAAATTATAATCCATGTAAAATAATTTCTTTTTTATATTTGTTTTCAACATTTCAAATCTGAAAATTGTTGTAATAATTTTTGAACTTCATATTTTTATTGTTGTGCGAAATAATAAATGTTTACTAATCGTATGTTTAACACTATACATAATGTATATTAAGTGTAAAAACTGTAATTTTATTTAGGTTTTGAAAGCGACCTGAAATGAGAAATAAGTCACTTCAAAAATGACAATGCAATTCTCAAGAATAACAAAAAATAATACTAAGAAATATATAGAGTGTACTTGTTCCTAATATTCTCTTAAATCAACAGATTAGTTGTTGATTAGAGTTGCAAATTACACAGCCAAGCTTACCTACATGCCGAAAATATTTAGGTTATAAGTAATACCGTATTCAAGGAGGCAAACTATATATTAAATATCGTTATTCACAGAGAAAGCTACTTGAATACAGCATCTTGTACTCAAGTTCATAACAATGCATTACAATTACAAGAAGAACTGGGACAATTTATCTGTACCCCTTTGTGTTACGAAAATAGTTACACATATACCTGCAATTCACGGGGAATATTTTTATCAAACTGCAAGCATTAAGATAATTATTGAAAATGGAATAAATATTTTACGTAGAAACATTGTTTCGAAAGATTTTATTTAGGCGTAATAGTGACTGAGATTTGTTGCAATAATCTATTCATAAAGCAAAATTTATTTAAATTAGTTACTTAGAGATTACTTGGTTAGGGGTGGGAGTTCTGTTTCTGTTCTTCTACCAGTTCAATAAGGACATTCTGAATGAATTTCGAAATAAAATTGCTTCTATAAGAGAAAACGATTGGAGTATTAAAAAAGAAAAAAAATTTACAAATATCTGAAAAGACACTTTCTATGTGAAAAGAAAGAAATATTTAGTGGAATGAAACCTGTGAAGAAATTTTAAAAGTAAGAGAAAGGAAATAGAAAGAATACTACTCGAATTCTAACAAAATTAACACGGAAAGATGGAAAAAAATTTAAAAAGTCATCTGAAATAATTCAAAATGGGAAAAGATAATAAAGCAAAAAACAATTAAAATCATTAGAGGAAAACTTTCAAAAGAATAACTTTCGAGATTCTACCAGGAATTCAATTCTAAATAAATGAATATCCTCCATTTTGTATCAACTTTAAGAATAAAAAATTAGAACTAATAATTAATCCAGAAGAACATCTTAAAACTTAACCAAATACTTTGAAAACTTACTCAACTCACTGGATCAATCAGAAAATTTTAATTAAACAAAAATAACGAGAACGAAACACACTTTTCGAACCCACCGTGCAAAAAAGAAATTATGAAAGTAATCAAAATTCTGAAAGACAACAAAGTAAGCGGAGAAAATAAAATTGTTAAGGAGATGCTTAATTTTGCTCCTGATACTTTAGGTGGAAAACTAGAAACAATCATCTGGCTTTCGTGGATGATTTAGCATTCTTTGAAAACAACTCAGAAGAAAGAAAAACTAAACCAGTAAAATTATAAAAATGTGTTTAAGTAAAATAGAATTACTAATATCATACGAAAAAAACCGTAATGGATTTCCAATACAAAAAGGTCTCCTGCCTAGGACCCCTTAGCTCAACCGCACGCAAGAGCGAGGGAGGTGCCTCTGATGATGGCACGATGGACCCTCAAGAGGTGAGAGGGTATACGGGTTGTGGTGAAGGACATGCGAAAGGCATATCCGGATTCAGTTAGGATAGGGCCGGGAAGGATAGCTCTCCTGAGGAGGGCATTTTGGCTGACCATATGGGGTGGTTGGAATGCTCCAATGATACAGGGAGACCCCGAAGGGTGACTTTCGGATGGAGGTGAGGTAGGGTGGGTCAGTTTGCTACCACGGCACTCGGAGGTGACTGATGTAATGCCTAACAGCGGTTCCGATCACTTCTGGTAGTGTGAAATCGGTTAGGTGGTTAGGTTTAGTTGGTATTAAAAAAAAATAAAATACAAAAAACTCCATCAGTGTAATTAAAATATTTCATATTAAAAGAACATCTAAATTTAAAAATCTTGGAGAAATAATCGTTCCTAATGTTCCAGAAATAGAAAGCGAGAGAGCAATAGTACAAAAAATGGAAATAGCCATTCCATGTAACAGCACAAATTTAAAATTAAAAAAATCAATATCGAGAAATGCTAAATTTAACACTATAAAGCAGTAATTTTACTTGCGGCTTCACATTGGATGTAAGAGCTTGAATTTCTTTACAAAAAAAGAATTGGAAAAGTGGAGAGAAAGTTACTAAGAAAAATTCATAGTCTGATTCTAGAGGAGGGAATCTATAAGTTTAGAAGAGAAGATCTTTACAAAAACTGGAAGAAAGTCGATCATCTTTTAAGGAAAGAAAATTAAATTTTACGGATAGCTGTGTATAATGGAAAACAGTATATTAACAAAACCAATACGAAACGTTTTTTGAAAACAGAAATATTAAAACCAAATGGTTTCAAGAAGTCTAGAAGAATCTTAAACTGCAAAAGATATCAAAGGAACAAATACTGGAAACATCTCTTTTCAGAACGTTGATTTAATTTTAAGTTTCCAGATAAAAAGTACATCTTAAACCTAGCATGGAACTAGAAAGAAGAAAAAATATCACTGAGAAAGAATGATTAGATGTATTGGAAGAAAGGAAATTGAATGCTATTCATTGCAGTCCTTAGGTGATCCAAACGGAAAAAAAAAATTACTTAGAGATTAAATAGATGCAGTTATATGAATGCGCATTATCCAAATACCAACTTTCCATAACAAAAAATTTAGTAAAACTTTCTCAAGTACCCAAAACAACTTTTTTAAATTTTTTTATTTTCAAAAAGTTCCCTTTATTACCAACGGTTAAAAACAATTCTTTGGCTTGTAGTTAGTGTTGTCGAATAAAGAATACTAGTATATATTTAAACAGTTGTACAAAGAAATGATAAAAAGAAAAGTAAATTAAAATAAATAAATAAAATAGTACAGTCCTTTTTTTTTTTTTTACACAAGAATAAAATTATTATATAAAGAATAACTGTATAATATTTGTAATTACGGTTAGAAATGAAGTGTACGAGTGGGAGAGCAAGTCGAACGGATAAGGTTTTTAAAGAGGTACTCAATACGATTAAAAAGTTCATAAAGAGGAAGGGAGAACTAAAAGAATAAGTGGGAGAAGAATGATGAAACAAGCGGCAGAGGCGGGAGGGAATATTTTGCAAACTCAGCTGTTTACTCCCTTTTCTATACGTCGGCTTCTACGTAGTCAGAAAGTCAGATTATAGTTTTTAATATTCTTTCCATCTTTATATACGTTCTTGTAATAGGATATATCAACGAATTATAATTTACTGTATTACTAAATCCCTATCGGAGATAAAAATTATCCACATTAATCTTTTCCTACATCTCACTACCAACCGTTCTCTGAACAAACTTAAATTAACATCAAATAATTTATCGGTAAGATTACAATAAAAATTACACACACACATCCAAACATAAAATATACTAAAGAACAAGTACTGGGACATCTTCCTCACTCTCTAAAAGATTTTAAATACCACACTGCCTGCAAAATTATGAAGGCTATTCGAAATGAATTATTTTCTAAGCCTTTGGAAATTATCAAAATGCGATTTTAAAAATAAAATTTTTAAATGTTACCAATTTATGCCAATATTGGTAGATGGCAATTTACTAATCTGAAGATCAAAAGAGACAATCAACCTTTTTATATCTTTGTCTTTTTATATTAATTATCGAATGATGTAAAAATCAGTTTCCTTTACTGTTTAATAAGAAAAAAATTAATAAAAAGAAGTAAAAAAAAAAACCTTTTTATTATTAAATGTTTAATGTTTCAGAGAAAGATCGTCTTTCAAATAATCATCTTTCAGCGAATTCCATTCATGACAGCGTTTAATCATTAAATTATATATTATTACGAATAAAGTTTTGTTCTGGTTTATAAATAAATTGTAATCGATAGCTTCCAAGTAGTTCAAATCATTTGGAATTGATGAAATACCACCATTTGATGAATCCCATACTGAAAAATGCAATATATCAAACCACATAAAACATATAAAACCACATAGTATAGAGGTGCTTCATCTTGCTATCAAACTCAGGGATGCCCATAGTCACATAAAGGGTTGCTTAATAGTTCGAAGATAACAACTCAGGATAAAAATCGCCACCATATTTACCTTGAAGTCTCAAACTCTTCCTTCTTGAGATCATCCACCAAAAAAGCCGTACTTAATGTACCGTAATTATATTAAGTTTCTTTTCCATATTTATGAGAACATATCCATTGCTAAAAAACGCAATTACTAGGGTTTACTACGTCATTTAATTTGAAACATATCTCATAATATCCTATGCTAGAAAAAGCTTCACAAATAAAAATTCTTTAACACAATTTCTTCATTTATTTCAGATTTTTCCAACGTTCTTGATTGCAAGGTCATTTAAGGTTCTTTATTCAAGGTCTTCTTGATTGTGGAGTAACTTATTGTCTCCAGTATTTTATAATTTTATATTTAACTTACGCAAATTTAACGGTTCAATGAAGGAGAATAAAGAATCTTCGTTTGCAATTACTCATCGATGGTACTCTCTCTTTTTCTGTTTAGCCTCCGGAACTACCATAAGGTTTTCCTTCAGAGGATGTATAAGGATAATATGTATGAATGTGAATGAAGTGTAGTCTTGTACAATCTCAGGTCAACTACTCCTCAGAAGTGTGGTTCATTGAAACCCAACCACCAAAGAACACTGGTATCCACGATTTAGTATTCAAATCCGTACAAAAGTAACTACCTTTAATTATTTAATATTTGAATTATCGATGGTACTTTTCCTGTTACTTTTCCGCCGTCATTCTTAATATACAAACAGAAATTAATTCAATAATAGCTGAACATTAGTTAAGTCAAATAATTACTAGCAATCGCAAAACAACAAAACGACATATGTATATTTTGCCCATATATCATGTATACATTACGAATACTAAAGCATTTGTAATGTCAAAGTGTGTGTGTGTATGTATGTACGAGCATGTTATGTATACAGGTGTAAAATATGTTTTTTTTCATTTTATAACCTAAAATTTGTTTTAGTTTAATGCGTTTTTCGCGCCCTTCCCCCTGAAAAAAAAATTAAATTAATATAATTATTTTAATTTATTTGAAACTAAACACCTAATTATTTTAAAACCTCTGATTTTCATCCTCTAAATTCATCTTGCATGATAGTGTTTTAGCATAAGCACCATTATCAATTATTAATTTGATAATAATATTTGAAATATTTTTTGAAATTTCGAATCATTTTCATAGACGAGTATTAATACTAATATTTTTTCGTGAGATTGTCAATATATAAGAGATAAAAGAAAGATAATTTTTTAATAATAAAATTTCTATTTGTTTTTTTTTTTTTTTTTTTTGGTCTTCAGTCATTTGACTGGTTTGATGCAGCTCTCCAAGATTCCCTATCGAATGC
>JAAAKQ030082442.1:0-33657 GCA_010016005.3 Zanna intricata | reverse complement strand
ATGCTTGCATTCCAATCTCCAACTATTATTAAGTTTTCATCCCCTTTTACATATTTAATTGCTTCATCAACTTCTTCATATACACACTCCACCTCATCACATCATGGGCACTTATAAGCATATACTAGTTTAATCTATATTTCAAGTTTAATCTATATATCAATATTTTTAGAAAGAATTTCCTTAAAATTTATTCCTCAGCATCAAAAATATACATTGTTTTGTTTGGCTGTAACTTTGAATTTTTATTATTAATAAAACTTTTCTTTTGTCAAGGGTTATTAAAATTAAAGTGGTTTAGGCACCAGTATTATATCCCAGACCCAAAATGAAAAGCAATTTTTTCATTCCTTCATAAAAGTTTTACTTATTTTCAATATTTTTAAACAATATCTTTTAAATAAGTTTTTTTTGTTAGGGATCACTTCTTTATAAATAATTTTTCATCAGTTTTCCCTACAGAATAAGGAAGCCCCTAAAATAAATAAAAAAATAAGTAATACTTAGGCCTATAATATTATACAATTATATAATAAATAGATATGTATATATTATATAATATTATTTATATAGTAAATATTCTTTATACATATTACAAGGGATGTTTTTTTTCAACTTCCAATGGGCTATAAAAAAAAAGAAACATTGACATAACAAAATGATTATATTACTAAAAGTTGAGTAATCAACTTTCTGATGCACTCTACAAAGAAATTTTCCACTAATGAGGTAAAGTAGATCTTGACAGCCTCCTGAAGTTCTTCGTTGTGGCAAAGTTGTCCACCCAACCATAAGTTCAATTCCCGAAAAAGGTGAAAATTGCTAGGTGCTAGATTTTGAATATACAGTGGATATTCCCAATGTATTATTTGAACTTTACAAATAATTACTTTGAACTTTTCAATTACTTTGGCACAGTGCGATCGTGCAGTGTTGTGGATCAAAACTACGCTGGAATAGAGCATGCCTCATAGTTTGTTCTGATCACTCTGCAGAAGCAACGTAAAGATTCAAAATAAACTTCCTTCGTTATTGTTGTCCTCTGCTGCTTAAAGTCCACCAACAAGGCTCATTATGGATTCAAAAACTTGCATAATTGTCTTCCTGTTGATCAGTGTCTGTTAGAACGTTTTCGGCTTGTTTGGAGAAGTGTACATCCACTTAGACTGCTGTTTGGTTTTTAGATTGTCATACTGGATCCAAGTCTCATCACCAGTAGCGATAGACTTTAAAAACTCTTCCCCTCATTATTGTAATGCGTGAGAAACATGAAGGCCATTCACTGCATTTTAGGATCGTCACTCCAACATTTTTGGGACCCAATGTGCACACAGTTTCCAGTATCCTAGGTCTTTAGTCACAATAGTATACAAGGAAGACCTTAAAATTTCTGGGATTTCTGCAGAAAGTTCACATATTGTAAACCTCTGTCGTGGACAAAATCATCTACATGCTCAACCAGGAGTAAAAGGTATATAATGAAGGTGGGCAAGGACACAAGTACTTCATGGAGGACATCCTCCATGGACGTCTGTTCACTCTTTAAATTTCCTACACCATTCCCATTCTCTACCTTCACTCATAAAGTTTTCACCATACACTAGAAGCACCTTCTGCGATGAATTTCAGTAGCGCTACATCCTCCTGCTTGCAGAAAACATATCGCACTTCGCAAGCGCACTTGGCAGGAGTATTGATCGTAGCAGTCATGTTCAATTGCCTGCAGCTCGGCTCAGGCTGATGCAATGGCATAGATGTGCTGCAGGGACGGGTCAATCGCATGACAGATTAGCTCCCGCCTAACTCTTCTTTACTTCGATGCATGATTGAAAATTTAAAAAAAAACAGCCCTTGTATGTAATGAAAAATTCTATTCAAAATTTGGCAGTTTTAAAGCTTAAATCTTACTTTATAATAATAGTGACCAGTTTAGCTGGGGAAGTCATGAGATACTTTGCTAGCTGTATTAGTTCACTAGTGATCCAACTAGTAAACTATATAATGTATACTATAAAATGCTTTATCACTAGTAATAAAGCTAGAAAAATTTTTTTTTTTTAAATCATATTTATAACTAAATAATTAATGTTGCAATGTAAAAACCAAATACATTGAATATAAATAATTATCTTGATAATGATCCCAGTTTTTTTTGTTTTTTTTTATACAGTATGAATTAATCATTTAATTTGGTAAATGTTTAAAGTTTCAGCCCCAAAAACCAAGATTTTAAAATAAAAGGTACAAAAAATGTTGTACCCTTGTATTCAGAAACAACAAACACAAATACACACATTGATTCCGGATAACAGAAGGGGTGGAGTTAGGTTAAAACTTAGTTCCATGAGGTTGTGTGTTAAAATTATGAAAAATGTTTTGAATTGAATGCTTAATTTCATAATGTTCTGCAATACTCAGTGTGGCATTCTATATATTCAGTCATGGCATTCTATAGAATGCCTATTAATCCTATTATATAGCAGCACATTTTAGTGCACAGCAACTCATTTATATATATATATATTTAATGAGTTTAATATCTAATCTTTTACTCTTTATTCTTTGATTGCTTCTTCTACATAAGTTGAAAAGTGATGGCGTACACCAATCTATCTGAATTTTTTTTTTAAAGGAGCATGGCTTTCCTTTTTTGTGTGTAATGATTTGTTTTCTGTATCTTTTTGTTCTTAAATATAGATTACACCTAGCCTTTTTAAATTTATGATCAACAAAAAGCATAATCATCAAACAAAGCCCCCTAGAATATATGAATTGAATGAGCACCAACATTGACTAAACCAGACAGCTTTAAAGAAAGTTCATTGAACACATAAAAGCACTCCATGATTAGTAATAGAATGAACATTTATCTGCTAACACATAACAGCAAGTGATAAAAGAACAGAAACAATTCTAATCAAACTCACTTTTTTACTAAAAACATATATCCTTAACATAAGAAAACGATCAGCAATAATGTCAGTTGATGCCAGAGTGAAAAAGTAGTAGCACCAGTTGCTAAAGATGACCGCATATATGAATGAAAGTTACGCCATAAGTTTTAAAATATTGTGTTAAATAAATTTGGTTTGCTTTATCATTAAAAAAGCAAGTTTTTACGTAAACAGTACATAATGCAGTTTGAATGTTTACTGCTTATAGGTAACTATTGCATTGTGGCTTGATTAAAATATTTGAATGAGGAAATATGAATTTACATAAAAAATTACTGATTGCTATTAATTATTAACCTTCAATTAAAATTCAGAAATCAGTAGAAGTACTGAAAAAAAAAGTTTTTGCAACCTTCTACGGCAGAGCCATTTAGTATCTCAGCCTTTTGTAGTAAGCTCTACATTCAGATCGTGGACTGGTTTGGCATTTGTTCATAGACTACAAAAATCCATCTTGTATTCTCATACATAAAACATCAAGCTTAAAAAGATATATGGATAAGAGCATGGTGAACATGGCCTTGTTTCTTTTTTTCTAAAAACAATATATATTAAACATTCAGATTATTCTGCTTTTTTAATTAACACTTGAAATGCATAGATAAAAAGGAAGACGGTTTACTAATAAATGTATTAATTGAAATTAATATTTTTTTTTATACTCTTTTTCAGGTACCTGATAAAAATGAGCAATGTTATAGATGTTTGCGTTATATACTTAATAAACATAATGATAATTATAATTTAGCAGTTTTACCATGGACATCTAATTTAATTGATTATGTAGCAAAAAAAACTAATTTAGGATTAAATAACATTGATTGGTTATTATTTTTGAAGTCATGGTTAACAGCTTTGCAGCCTGCTGCTGGTCTGTGGCCGACGAAGGGATTATTTTCACATAATATTATAACTACTACAGTATTAGTTGTGTCAAGTGAATTAATTATTGCATCTTCTAGATTAAATATTAATGAATTTATTAATATTGCTAAACTGGTATGTATGAAACTCTCATTATTATTTTAGTCTTCTTTTTACCATTTCAATATTTTTATATTTATAAATCTATATTTATATGTCCATATCCTTTTAATATTTTAATTTGTGTTGTAGCAAAATTTAGCCCTTGTTTTAAAATGGGAAAAGTAACCAACAAACGTCTTCATCTTCATCAAATGCATTTGTCACTAATAGCATATTAGCTGATTGTTGGGCCATATTTGGTCTTTTAGCTCTGGACCCTGTTCACCAATTTTGTTCAAACTTGTTAGAAAGATACTAACTTTGGGAGGGGAATATGTAAAATTATTGCAAAAATTAGAAATAGGGATGTGGATGTTTTGGCTAAAATAAAATTTCAAATCCTTAGCAGAAACTTTCTTAGAAAAGTTGAATTCATTTTATCGAGATCACAAATTACCAAAAAGTTTTATTTAATTCACCTCCTTCCCGAAAAATGGAAGTTTATTGCATCTGTTTTTCTACATCAGACCTTAAAATTACTATAAAAACCCTTTGCCCATCCCACTCCTGTGGTCTGAAATATAAAAAATATTTTTTGATTAAACATTTTTTTTTTTTAGATTTAAATCCACTTCACAAGTTACCTGTTGCATTTAAAATGTAAAAATCTTTGTTTTTTGATAGCCCTTATTCTTTCATACTTCTTAAAAAAAAAAAAAACATTTTCACCTCTTTCCTAGAAAATTACTAGTTTGTTTAATTAAAGTTTGACTGCATCTTTGCTTTTTTTTTTTTTAATTTATTATCACCACTTGGTGATTATTTTCTTAAAAATTAATTTTATCCAAAGCTTCCACTTGAGTGTGGGAGCCCACAAAATGAAAGAAAAAACTTTTCGCGATTTCACATTTTTAATGCCCAGAACGTATATTTTTTTTGAACCTCTAGAACCACCATTAGGTATTACATTAGAGGATGAAGATGAATGATGTGTAGCGTGTATGAAAATGTCAAGCCTGACCAGGATTTGAAACTGGGACCACCAGATGAAAGGCCAAGATGCTACCACTCGCATTATGGAAACCGGCAAAAACGTATCTTGTTAAATAACAAAGTTACTAAAATATAAATTAATACCCCTCCCGTAATGGAGGAGCCCCCAAATTTAAAAAGAGTTGAATTTTTTTTTTTACTGTTGATTTTAATTTATTTAAAATTAAGTTTAGGGAATTTTTAATCCTTTGTTATTGTTTTTTAATAAAAAGAAATTATTTTATCATAAGGATACAAATAGAGCTTAAAGTTACTGAACTTAGAAACATAGAACTTGACAAACATAGCCGAGAAAGTTATGCAATTCATTGCTAGCTTTTTCAAAATTGTTAGCAACCCGTGAAAAATAAATTAAATTGCTTATTAATAACAAAACTGGTTTGCATCAACAGAGGGAAATCATTTCTTCTGTCAGTTTAACGTATTAATAATTTTTTTTCAAAATTTTGATTGTTCACAGATACTTAATTTGAAGACACGTCTACCAAATGAATTGAAAATAGTGTTAGAAGAGATTGCTTCTATGTAAAATAATTATATTATGTATCACAAAAGAAAAACTTTCCTTGAAGAGTTTATCTTACAAACCATCAGAAGAAAAGATTATACTTTATATTATTTTGAAAATTGAGTTCATTGTAATATTGAGTTAAAATTGAAATAAAACTTGTATGAATTACAGAAAATTATATATAAAGAGTATCTTGTTTTTCACCTTTTTTTGCATTAGAAGGTTATACCACATGTATATGAAGAGATTGTGCCTAAAAAATTACTACATATTTAAAAAATGAGTTTTGACATTCATTGAGTTTTTTAAATTGCTACTTCAGCTCTTAGTAATTAAGGAAAATCTTTTATTACACATTTGAAATATGCACCAAAATGTAATTAACAAGATACTTGTGATATGTACAGTTTCATCATTTCAGTTAATAATCCCATAGAAAATTGATTGTGAAGAAGAAAGAGTTTTCATTAAAATGAATAGGAATGTTGCCAATTTGCTGGAAAAGAACTAAGTACAAGATTTGTACTTCTAACCACATTTACATAAAACTACTTACTAGTTTTTTGCAGAGAGCCAAAATTCCACGTGTTTCATGAAATTTTTTTCTTCACTATTTGTTTACCAACATAGTAAATTAAAATAATGAAATTATATATATATATATATAATAACTTTTTTTTCTTAGCCGAAACCTGAAATAAGAGTTTTTTTCTAAAATGGCCACTATATTGAAACCAACTATTGGAGTTGGAGAAATCTTTTTAAAAATGTGGACTCTGTTGTTAATAATCTTTAGAACTAAATTTTGTTGTGTAACCTGTCAAGCTGAAATAGAGTACCTTTCATCTATAATTTCCTGAATTATCACAATTTTTCTTCTCACTAATAATGCTGACAAGAATGAAGCTTAAAAAACTATTAAACTCAGTTTTTCCCTGCAGTAATTCATAAGAAATAATTCATGAAAGAGTAACTAGTGTTTTCCTTACATATGACATGCTCTAGCACAGATATTAGAACAGTAATTAAAGTATGAACAAACAGGATGAAGCTTCTATGATTACGCTGTGCATCTGTTATATTATAGTGCAAAATTATTGAGTTATTGATAGATAATTTCTTCTATGTATTTTAAGAAATTTATTTACTTTCTTTTGCACCTTTTAAGTGTTGTCTTACTTAAGTAAATAAATTGTTAAATGCAAACTTTAAATATATTTTTAATGACAAATTAACATAATTTTTTTTGTTACTATATAAAGAAAATAAATATATAAAAATACTTTTTGGTGTGAATTTTTTAAAGTTGAATTATTTTATACTTTATAGTATAAATTATTTTATTTTAATAGTAGGATTCATTCAGATATGAATGGTATTTTTTTATTTATTATTCTTTTAAACCTATAGATCAGATGTAAGATTTGAATATGTTAAAAGATATAATTTCAGTTGAATCTTAAATTTATTAGTGTATATACGTATGTCCATATGATACAATATAACACAAAGGACTTACTTTTACTATCAGAATTAAAAACAAATTATCTACAGAATATGCTTGTTTCATGATGTCAAAAGTGTTTGGAATGAAATGGTGATGATATAGAAAAGTAAAGTAAATATATAAGTATTTGAAACCATTAATAAATTTTTCATATTTTCAACTCTTCTCATTTTGTTACCGATCAGTCCTTACTTTTGAACAATCCTCATAATTTCTGTTAGGGCTTTATTAGTCAAGGGCTTTATTTACTAACAGAAGCAATATTACTTTTACTAGTTAATATTATCAGTGGCAAGTTAGCCCAATATATTTTGGGAGTGTTAAAGGAACTACAAGGTAAATAAATGGTAAGCAAATATCTGTCATATATAATCTAAAATGAGATGAAAATTAGAAAAAAAAAGTAAGAAAAAAAAGCTTTGCTATATTGTTTTGATAGGAAGATATATTTTCATCAGAACATTTGTCTATTTATTTTGAAGTTTTCATTATCACTAAAATTCTTATATTTAAAAAAAGAAAGACTAAAAAAATAATTTTTTAATGGATAAAAAAACAATCTAGAAAGATTTGAAATTTTCAGTGATACTCTAGGAAATCCATTTTCTAATCTACATTTAATTAGTTGCAATTATATAACAAATACACATGTATAATTTTTTGGCATATAAACTGTTATTATTTTATCATGTTAATTATTATTTGTATATTAAACTACAGTAAAATGGATATTGTATATGTATATACAATATTATATTGTAGTTGTATATATTCCAACAAACTTAATGGTTCAGAAGGACCCCAGCATTTTAAATAACACATTCCAAGTAATTTAGACAATAATGTAACAAGATGTAGTATAATTTTTATTAGTTTCAAATGATTAATTATTGAAACTTATTTTCATTACATTAATTTAATTAACATGTAAACGAAAAACCATAATATTAATTAATAAAAAGAAAATGCTATGCTAAACAGTTATTAAATAACAAAATTTTAAATCTAGCAACTGTTCAAAAATCATTCTCAAAAAATTATTTGAAATCTAAAATTAATCATTATTTTGAATATCTGAAAAAAAAAATTGAACATTTAATAAAAATAAAAAGTATATATTAATGATAATAACTAATGAACAAAACTTATGAACACTGTAGAAAATGTAATGAAATTGTAAAATAGAAATATCTATTGAAAAATAATTACAAGACATTGTCTTGGACGGTTCCAAGCAATTGTCCATCAGCTTAGTTGTAATTCACATTGTCTATGAATCTGAATTGGAAATTTCAGTGGTTTAGAAACTTAATTTTTTTTAATTGGGATTGTCTGAAACAATTATTTTTGTTAATAACAACGAGATAATCTGTTATGGACACTTTGTTTGTAAGTATTGTTTAATTATTACATATTTTTTTATATATATACTAATTAAAAAATATCTACTGATTACTTAAAAAAGAATTATGAATAGATATTTAGTTTTAGATTTCAAATTAACAATATGTAAATGGCTTTTGTGAATCTTTAGTTTTGAATTAACAATTTTATAAAGTCACTAAATATAAAATACTACCTTAAAATATTTTTCAAGGATCTACCTTCAACAGAGGCATAATTTAAACTTTATAAGTTGAAAATTTAAAAAAACATACATATTTTTTTTTTTAATTGGTTACATAACAGAAGTTGAAAATAAATTAGTTCAAGTTCAAAAAAAAAAATGTTTTATATAACTGCATTTGAAGCAAGATTACCTTACAGTTACGTGAATGTTCAATTATTTATTGTATTGACCTCGAATAACTAGTCTCTATTTGTTTCTCTTATTAAACTCACAAATACTTAGAACTGTTTCTGGAGGATGAAAGAAAAACTAGTCAAGATAGGTTCCGAGAATGTATGAAATAAAGGTGATGCATTCAGATCATGGATGTTGTAAAACGTGGATTATATGAATGTAATAAAACTAAAATATGGAAGCTAATAAATAAAAAAAACAGACTTAAGATAGAATGTGATTAAATAGCTTTTTTTTGTCAAATACACATCAGTTACTTATGTATCAACATTATCAGTTACTTATTATTCATACATCTCCCATATAACAAAGTATTCTTGATATTAATCAATGAATATTTAATATTCACAAGTTCACAAGCAAAGTGGAATTAATAGTGGGGTAAGAATGTTATTCTAAAACTTTAAATTGCAATGTTGCATTTAGATTGAATAAAACTACTTTACAAAACTTTATATTAGCAAAAATTGAATTCAGTTAACATTTTTTTTTGTGATTTGTTTTAGTCTTAGATTGATTCGCAAGACTGATTAATAATCAATCATTGATCACAAATTATAAGTGATTTTCATGAATACTTAATGTGTTACTGAAATGTCTTCAAAACCTAGCATTTAAATTAATTTATTATGTAAAGAGCCTTAAAAATAATCACATCTTAGTTTTAATAATTTGGTGGCTTCAAAATATGTTGTTTAATGTCCTAATTACTGATGCCATTGAGATGCATTTCTTAGTGCCATAATCTAAAGATTGATAGTAGTGTGCAATGTACGAAAGGATACAAAACACTTATATTTCGTATTCCATTTTGTGTCGTAACTAATTAAGAATTTAATTATAGAAAAATATTCGTCCCAATGTAATCTTTTTGACTAAATTTATTCCAGCATACTTTTTTTTTTTTTTTTTTGAAGTGGTTGATTCTTTTGGTAAGAGGTTAATTTTAATTAGCTGTCACCTTAAATTAGATTTAAATAAATTATTACTTTCATTATGAAAGTTGACATTGTTGAATAAAACAATGATATTTTGAGAAGTAGAGCAGTTATTTGTAAATGGAATTTTAATCTTATAAAGATGGATTATTCTCATAACTTGTGTTAATTTTAATCTTTCAAAGCCAGAAATTACTTATGTTACAAAATAAAAGAAAGTAGTATGTACATTGTGTTTATAGAAGGAAATCTACTGCAGATTATTCTCATAACTTGTGTTTTATAGAATCTCATATTGCTAAATTAAAATGATTGTAAGTAGTCTATCAAATCCGGTACGATTTTTTTATAAAAACCTTCAAAATCAGTAAAATGTGGTCAAACGTTTAAGTAAAAAACAAGCTCTGAATAAAAGGATTTGAATATTTTGGTAGAGGCGGGTTATAATTATTTAATGTACCAGAGACATCTATTGAAGAATTATTGCACTATTAATTTTAAAAAAAATTAATTGTAATATTCATATTACATACATATTTATTTGTCTTGTAATTTTATTTTAATTCTGAAAATGTAATTAATTTTTAGATATGTTTATTTGTTCTAAATAGTTTTGTTTAAACAGAGATATCATTAACGGTGGAACTTGAATGTACGGTATTTAGCAATATGGCGGCATGTGGGTTTGTTGACACTTGTAAATTAACGTTCAACTAGTAATAAGCCTTTTTTATACTGTTTTATTTCTTGTAATATTACAGTTTAGTTTTTGTTTCGCCTTAATTACCAACGCGATTTGTTAAAAGCTTGAATTTAATTTAGAAGACTTGATTTTTAAAGTTCCGTCTTTTATATGAGGTTTGACCTAGTGTGTTGTGTGCTTTGCAGTAGTTTTTTTTTGTTATCATTGATGACAGGTGAGTGATTTCAAGGGATAGTAACCGTTATTTTATACATTCTTAAGAACAGCTTTCAAAATGAATTGGTATAATATTTTTTTGTATGTTCATTGTTATTTTAAAATATGGTGGATTTTGATTAGAATGTACAATTTCTAGAAATAATCCTAGATAAATTTATTTCTTGCGGGTAATATTAAATTGTTTAATATGAGGACCTACCTAATTTAGTATATAAATTGTTAAGAGCGGCAATTTTTTTTTTTTTTGTTAAATTACTTTTTGGTTTGTCTTGCCACAGTTATTTGTTGGTTTCATTTCTTCTGTTGCTGTTTAGTGCTTAGATTACTTTTAAAAATTAATTTCGTCGAAAAAACTTAGCATTCGGATTTTAAACCAAAAACGTATGATTTCTGTTCTTTTCTTAGTTGGAAGTTGTGTGTATTTGCGATTTTATTTTTTTGTACAAACGCATCCAACATTGAAATGATCATACAGCACTCTGTATTAATTGATGTGCACACTTTGTAAGTATTTTTGTTGTATAAGATATTTAAAGAACTATACTATTAACATACAAAATTTCACTAGTTTTATTTAAAATTTATTACAGATTTGTTTTGTGCAGGAGATCATTCAGGTCCAGCAGTCATACCCTGAATTGTTCCTTCATTTTTTTCACTGGATGGATTGTTAACATCTAATACTAAATATTAATAAAGCCACTGCCTTGTGTTTCCCATAACACATAGACACATACACAGATAACATATAGACATACAATTTTTAATTACATGGCTAAAATTACCATTAATGGTAACAATAGTATTAATATTAATCATAAACCAAAATTTCTGGATGTTTTATAAGATGACAAATTCTCATGGAATGATCAAATTGATTTCATTTGCAATAAAATCAGACTGAAGTACAATAACACTTGGGGGAGCTCTTAAAAAGTCATAAAAGGTTTCCAATACACAAAAATGAGCTATCCAATTGATGTTTGATGCCTGTAAATATAAAATCATGTAGACTGATTTAGAAAACTAAAAATTTTAACTTTCCATATTTTATATGTATGAATTGCCATCTACTTAAAAGAATAGTCATTTATTCTTTAAACAAATATCAATATTAGCATCTACTAAATCAGATAACAAAACTGTTTTCAACACAGTACTTTAATTTATAAGAAAAGGGCTGTTATGCTTTCATTACCATTTCCAATAAATTAACAAACAATTTCCCGCAAATTTATATTTAAAATAGAATTAAAAAGTGTTCTTTAAAAAAGAATATTTTTCTGTCAATGAACTTTTAAAAAACCCTTAATTTTTTTTATCCTGTTTCAACATGTATGTAAATATCTCTACATATGGTTTTCATTAACCCTAATACCTTTTTTTTTTAACCTCCAGAACCACAATTAAGTATATCTTAAGAGGGATGAAATGAATGAATTGTAGCGTATGTGAAAAATGCCTTGTCTGACCAGGATTCGAACCTGGGACCTCCGGATGAAAGGCCGAAACACTACCACTCGGCCATGTAGGCTGGCTAACCCTAATACCTAGTGAGAGTTATTTTGTAAATTTATTGTTATTGTATATTTTGTAAATGTGGATATAAAAGTAAAAATTGAAATCTGAATTTCTGAATCAGCTTATTTATGCCTGCTGCAAAGAAATCTTTTTCTTGTCGGAACCAATTTACATTTTATTTGATGTTGTCATTGCCATTAAATGCATCTTACCCCCACATAGTGCCCCATAGGGACCAAAGGAATGGAAATTCAATGGACCCAAATCGAAGACTATGAGGTAGTACTTCCCAAAGTAATTTTTCTACAGTTTCTTGAGTTACCTGATCCATATGAGGATGGGTGTTATCAAAAAGGATAATCATTCCTTTATGCTGAATCTGGGGTGTTTTTTCAACATTGCTTGCTTCACTTTGTTGATAAACATGTCAAATTAGAATGCAGTGTTTATTATTCACTGATCTTACAGAAAATCAAAAAAAAAATTTGGGTCTTTTGCAACTCAAAAGATTATCATCGTGATTTATTCTGCTACTGTTTGAGTTAAACATTTTTTCTTGACAAATAAACTCTTGTGCTTTCACTCTATGCTCTGCATTTTTGAATCTGGTTCATAATGGTGAATCTGTATCTTATCACAGGTTAGAATAATGTATGAAAAAGTAGACTTTCCTTCTAATTCCTTCGTTCCAGCTCTGTTTTAGTACAAGTCTTGTCTCCTTATAGTGATTTGTAAACTCTTGGAACCTATCTTAAGCTTGTCGGTGCTAATTATGAACTGTACTAACATGTACTTGTAATATTTTAGTTATTTCAACTGTACTCCATCCGTCTTCTTGGATGAGACAGTCTACACAAATTTAATGTACTGGAGTTGAAACATCAATTAGATGCCCAGAATGGTGCTAAGAATCAGTCGCTGAAGTTCAATTATCTATAAATTTTTCTCCTCACTAGTAAAAATTTCTGATTCATATAACTTGGCCCTCATTGTTTTAGAGTAGATGTTAACTGGTCCCACCTTTGGAAAGCAACTTTCACTTGGATTCACTGTACACTCTATTAAACCATTTTGCAAACTTCAAGCAAATTTTCCGCCATAAAATGAGATTTTGAGGTTATAAACAAAATATTGTTCTCAATCAGCTGATCAGAAGTCATCACAGAAATATCAACTTACTGTTCTGAGAGTATCATAATCCTCTTTACAACTGTTTTACCTCCACAGCTGTTTGTGTCTAATTATTGAATGATCGTTATATACAAGCTTATTCTACAAGACAAGCATCATTGTCATCTTTTCTTGTAATTATAAGATGACATTATATTAAAATTAAGTCATTATCGGCCAATAAAGATTTTCATATTGTATTCCTACTTCCGGTTCTAAATTACTGTAATTTTTGTGCATATTAAATTTTTTCTTATAATTTACACACATACGACAAATGGATTTAAAATAGAGCTTCCTTAGAATTGAAGCTCAGTCTGTTGTTTTCTACTTTTATTTATCGGATTGCCCAATCAGTATGATTTATGAGAAAAAATAAAATTCTAATTTAAAAATTATATATAAAAATAATTTAAATAGGTAAATACAGTTTGTTTATACGTTGTACTCCACAAATTATGCTTTATAGGAAGTAGTAAAATGTATGATGTTTATTCTTTTGAATAAACACTACTCTTATTACTCTCTTCAGTAAACACTATTATAGTAGTATATATAAATAAGTCCCACGACTCTAATATTTGTATTTAGTCTGGCATGAATTGCAAATCACTCTCAAAATTACATAGCCATCTCCAAGAATAACTATCATCCCATGCCAGGCTTACGAGGAAAATTGAAGATTGATGTTGTTTTCCATTGCATTTTTCATTTAGCCAGATGTACGGTTGCTTGTCAACATGCCAAGTCCTATGAAATGTAAATAATCAGTACTTACTTTAACTAGTTTTTCTTATATCTTATTCCTTTACATCATCAGAAACATAAGAAAGATTACTTCAAATATTCTAAGATCACAGATTAATGTACCCTGTTTTGAAATTAAACATTGCAGCAACGCAAACATTGCAACTTCAACGCAGCAAGATAATTCAAAGTGTTGGAGATAATTTTAACAAAATTATGTTACTATAATTCCATCAAAACCATCCTTTTATTGATGTAAATTGCATGTTTTTATTGTGAAACAAAAAAAAATTGAACAGAATGTAAATTAATTTTTCCTGTATTAATAATTAGTTTTCTAGTTTTAAAACCAAAAATTCACAGATTTATGTTCATGAATTAGTATTAATTTGAAATTATTAGCAGTTGTTTGTTTAATATTACTGCTGTCTGTTTTGCAATTATTTAGAGTTTTTCATTTAGTCTCTACTATAATAAATACAGATTTAATAGTATCAAAGCATTAAAGTAACAGTTTAATGAAAAAAATGAGCATTAATGAAAATTTTAAAGTACATTTTACAAAAATAGATTATAACACAGAAACTGAAAACAGGTACAGAAAGCAAACATATAAACATTTGAAAATAATTGTAAGTCCAAGTATAATATTTAGTTGATAGTAAAATGTTTTCATAGTGGAATGTTTTCAGACAAGTTTAATTTTTTTATTAATGAAGGTGGACCAGCATCTTTCATTTGTATACAAACCTATAAAATAAACAATTTTAATATTTAAAAATACAAAAAACATTTGAGGCATTTAATAAACATGTATTGTTTATTAAAAGTTTTTTTTTAATAAACAATTAATTATACTTGGTATGAGATCTGAACACTTTCATGTAGCTAGCTGCTTATATTTGCAGTAATTAAAAAATGTTTGGTTGCAGTAAATTTCACTATATATAATTCACACACATACAATTACAAAAGGCGTGTTAAAGGTAATAAAGTATGGGATTCCCTAAATAACTTTTCAACAATTATTTGCTGTATCTCAAAATGATGTACTTTGTATTTAGTTCAAGCTAATGTGAAAAATATTTTAATATTTTTCACATTTACATGCAGGGACACCCAAAAAAGATTTTCTGTAGGCAAGTGGATTGGCAGAGCTGTCCTCTACCTGCTCAGTTAGCTGGGTAGCATTTATGAGAAACCATCACATCAGACAGAGTGATTGTTTTCTTAAACCCCGCCCAATGCTATCGTGATTTTGTGATGGCAAACTGTAAAGAGTCAGTTTGCCACCATGAAATTCTTTTTCCCGTTAAAATAAAGTAGTGGCAGAAACAGTTTTAATATTTCAGAAAGCATGTAGAAAGAAAGCTCTAAGCCAGGCAAAAATTTACAAGTGGGTTCGCTCTGTACAGAAGTGGTCAAATGTCACTTGAAAATGAACCCTGTTCAGGTTGCCCCTTAATGTCCAGAACAGATGAAAATGTTCAAAAAGTGTGCAATATCATCCTGTTTGATTGTCATAAAACAGTCAAAGAAGTGGAGTAAATAACTGGGATTTCCCGGGGTTCAAGCCAAAGAATCCTAACTGAAGATTTGAACATGAGATGCATCCCGGCAAACTTTGTTCCACAACTGCTTTCTAATGATCAAAGAGAGAACTGTCTGAGAATGTGCCAGGAATTGAAAAAACAGTTTCAAACACCTGAATTTTTTGTTAAAAGTTATAGAAGGGGGTGAATTATGGTGTTACGGTTATGACCCTGAAACAAAACACCAGTCCAGCCAGCGGAAAACAGCTTCATCACCCAGACAAAAACAAGTACAGCAAAATCAAGTGTAAAGTCCATGATGGTTTGGTTTTTTGACATCAAAGGAGTCATTCACTTTGAATTTGTTACATAGGGCACCAGAGTGAACCAGCCTTAATACATGATCTGCAAGTGTTGAAGTGATTGCATGAGGCTGTGAGAAAAAAATGATTTGAATTGTGGCGATTGGGGGGCTCGGCTGCTTCATCATGACAACCCACCTACCCACACAGCATTGAAAATCAACCAGTTTTTGACAAAAAACAGTGCAACAATGGTTTCTCGCTCCCTTACTCGCCCAACCTAGCTTTCTGCGACTACTTATTCCCAAGAATGAAGAAAAACCTCAAGGGAAACTGTTTTCAGGATGTAGAAGAGGTTGAGAAAAAAAAAATCAGTGAAGACACTTTAACATTAGTTCAGAAGAATATCAAAAATATTTTGAACAATGGAAAAACTGTTGGGACAAGTGCATATCATCTAATGGAAAGTTTATTGAAGGGGATTTAAGATGTAATAAAAAAAATTACTAATAATTCTATTTATTTTTTTTTTTTATACCCCACGTATATCAGAAGTGAGTGATCTGTGGTACTTCTTAAATTACTCTCTACAGCAAAACACTTAAAAAAGCAAATAAGTCAAATTTGGTAAATTCTTCTACCTCAAAATGAATTGTTTCTCAGCAAGAAATCAAAAGGTTTCCATGGGAGCAACTTAAAAATGTTAAACAGAAAGGGTAGGAACTTGGCTATGACAGCCCTATTCAATATGGCAGCCGTTTAATATTATTAACAATTAATTTTAAAAGTGATTACAGTACCCCAAGAGATGGTTTTATACCGAAAAATAGACTTAGAGTTATGAAATTTGTTAAATTTCATTCTTTTGTTTAACAGTAAGGACAAGTAAAGGAAGAATAGAAAAAGTAAAAGACTACTTCTTATATTTGAGGGCTGTGGTGACAGAGGACTGGAAGAGCCCGATGGATATAAAAGGAAGAAACATAATGGCTAAAGACAAAACATGGCTAAAAACATAAAGGGGCCACCTTCAGTTTTGCACAAGAAAACCTATTGATGCTTTCTTTGGTGTTCGTAGAGTCATCCATCCCGATTAGGGGTTAAACTTCCATACCATTCTTATTCTTTATGAAGGTGTCTGTGAGGCCATAATGTTCTACACTGCACCCATTTGGGCTCATCTTATGGGATTTCAAGGCTATAAGGATATTTTATTACAAGCCCAGCGTCTTCTTTTGTTAACAATTGTCAGGGATTACAGAACTGTCTCGCGAGAGGCAGTCTCTTTGATTGCCGGCACTAAACCAGTTGATATCCTAGCTACAGAACGTAGCATCCAGTACATTTCTAAGAAGGAAGGCCTTCTTATCCCAGGGCATATGCGAGAAATTGTAGACTGAGGTTTTGACTTTTGGCAAGTTAGGTGGAACAATTCTTCTACTGGTTGATACATGCACGGATCTTCCCAGATGTATGAGGTTTGCAAGCGCTTAGGTGGGTTTCCCCCAATCGGTACACAACACAGTTTCTTTCGGGACATAGTGCCTTTAAACATAATTTGGTTTGGTTGACTTCAGACTTTGCTTGGAGTGTAGAGTCGATGACACAGTGAAGTATGTCCTTTATGTTTGTCCCCTGAACGAGGCTGAACATACAAGAACTGTTAGGGAACTTGAGAGAGTAAATTCCTTTCTAGATCTGCGGGTCAGTTGGAAGACTCGCAGTTATTGTGGCTGGCTTCCTTCTATTCCTTGCACTGTGCAGATCGGCTGAGGGAGTGTAGTGTAGGATCCTGAGTGGCTAGGGTTCGCGGGGGCAGTTGATTGGCCAGAGGTAGGCGTGTTGGCATTGAGCCATGGATAAATTAGTCTAATTATCTTGATTTGAGAACGAAAGCTTCACTGTCGGCTGGATGATGACTGCACTGCCAAGGGCATGGGTCCCATGCAGCCGTGAGGTGTAGCGCCATCCAGATGAGGGCAGTCTAAGTTTGTATAATTGTTATTGGCGGGACGGGGACTACACTGTGCCGAGGACATGGTAGTCCATGCAGCTGTGAGGTGTAGATCCGTCTTGACAAGGGCAGACCATGTGATAAAGTAAATGTCATGCGGTGATGAGTTTTATTTAAGCTATATTTCAAATTTACATTGTCATAATATAAACAATATATATATTACTGGTTGGAAAATGTTTGTATGTTACGTACTTTGTAAACAATATAGAGTAATATGAAAATAAGCCAAATTGTATAAGTTTAGGTGTTTCGTCTTATTAAGATTTGCAATTTATTTGGTACCTGATAGTCTGCAGTGCAGTGAGTATTATGTAAAACATTTATTTTTTAATGACAAATTAACCAAATTTATGTTATACATTTTAACAGTATGTTATAATGCTTTCAGTTGCTTCTGTAGCCATCTTCAGAAACTGTTTCCATTATACTCTCTAACATCTGCTGACTTTTTTATCGGCAGTATTTTTATTATTAGGAAGACATGTAGGATGTGATTTAATAATTTTAATTGTGTCTTCATGTAGAGCAGCTACGTCCAACCCAAAATTGTTTCTGGACAAATGAAATACTAGTTGAAGCTAGCAGCATGCCACATAGATAAGAGGTATAAAGGACTGATGGCATGTTATAAGTAAATTGTGTAACTTACTTATAATTTTATTATACAGTCGGTAATAAAACTGTATTAAGTTTAAGAAATCAAAATTTTTCAAAAAATCAAAAAAGTTTTATTTTTTAACATATCTGTTTGTAATGGTGTATTTTTTAAAATTTAAATCATATTATTTTAATAATAAAAATCTTTTAGAGTGTGTGTCTTAAACGTCATAAGTTAAAAACTTAGGTCTATAAGTACCATCTATGAATGTTATAAATAGTTTATAAAAAATAGGCATGAAAATTGTATTAAGATTTTAAGCAGTCACAGCCAAATATACATATATGTTTAATTACTTGTATAAAATATATTATAATTTTTGTTAGATTTTTTTTAATCCGTAAAAAATGTATCTATGTAAAATCTATTAAGACCACACAGAAGGAACAACTGGGTCGCATGCAGCTCACGGGCCACAAGTTGGACATAGCTGATGTTGAGTATTTAATCAGTGAATTCATAAAAGACTTCATAGCAACATTTGCCAGCCACCTAATGGATGCAAATCACAAATTTCCAACATTAACAATTAACCTGATATTTTACAAATGCACAAAAAATGGGCCAAATCTTTCACTTTATGAAATACCAGAATTAATAATAATGGTTTATTAAATGAATAATCACAATTCAAATCTCATTAACTTTTTGATGACATCCTAAATACATCTAACTTTGGGGAACCCTTTCAATATAATCACTGACGACTGGTTCTAAAACAACTAAAAACATTGTTATGCGAGTTTAAATTGTTATGTTATGTAGATTTGAGTTGGTTTGTAATTTCTTGCAGTTAAAGCAGTGTATTTAACACACAGAAAGAAGTATATTAATTTGTTGCTTTATACATACTATCTGCCTCCGTTTTTTTTTGGGTGGTTGCTTGTAAAATATCTCTGATAAAGAGGCACCAGTCTTGAGTTGTTCTTATGAGGATAATGATGTTTACTATAGAGCCAGTTCAGTAATGAAAAATTCTCATTTATAGGCTGATTATCATCTTCGATTTGGCAGACTTTGGTATGATCTGTGACAATACATTGAACTCTGTGATGAGCCAATAGCAAACCACTTCATTCTATTCTAAACTATTTACTTTTTGTTTTTTTAAGTATGGTTATGCCATTTTTTGAAGAGACTTTGTGTATTAAAAAAATTAAGTGATTGAATGTAATTAAATCTTATTAATAAATTCTCTCTCTGATAAAGTAATCTGACACAATTTAGGGTTCTAGCCAAATCCTATGTTAGCTAGGCAAATCGTGCAAGATTTATATTATCTGTCAATTTTATTTTTATCAGTGGTTTAACAGCTGTTTTATGGCAGTTGACAAACATAATATCTTTTAAAAATTTTGTGTTCGTACCTTTTTTAATACTATTAGTCACAGAATCAAGACAAACAATTTCTTGTACTAAAATACAGAACTTAAGCAAAATGTACACACTCTTGTTGAGTTATTGTGTTTTAAATACTGCTGTTTTTATTTGAAGTTTCATGTGAATCTGTCAGTATTTCCTCATATTTTATATTTATAAAAAAATGTTGGTCAAATTGATTCAAAATAGCCCCAGCATTGTATTACTTTTATTTCATTATTTGAAACTAATCTTTAATTAATTATAGCCATTAATGGAACATTGCAACCAGTTATCCTATGAAATGGAAAATACATCCTATATTGTTTAACTTAAATAATTATGATGCTTTACTAAAAGTGGCTGTTACCATCTGTAATTCATCTTTACATCATTACCTTCTATTTTCTAGATTAAATAATGAGTTAATCTTTTCAACACATTAATTAGACAAGTCATTAGAAAAATAGTACTGATTTGTTGTTATACTATTATGTAATGCTTAAGGACCCTAGTTAATTTTAGTTATAATTTTTTAAATTTAATCCTTAAATGTTATTATTTTTTTAATTAACTAAAGATTGTGTCTGAGAAAGTAATAAAACTTACTGCTTAAATAAAAATAAAACAAGATTCTGTCTCCTGAAACATTTTGATTGTGGAACTCTGAGAGTGTAAAATTGTTTTTTATAACCATGTCTAGCACTTATAAAACTTAAAATGTTGTTTAATTATATTTTATTTTTATGACTATTTCATATTGTTACCATAAACAAAAATAATATTAAATTAAGATTTTTCTTTAGTGAATAGCTCAACATCTTGTTTTTCCCATGTAGAACATGAATTAATGGTATCAGTAATGTGAGTGAGTAAAAGTTATATTATTGTACTTATTGTTCTTCCTTTTTTTTGGTACTACAGCCTGGGATGAGCCTGACTCTCAACAGTTAGTTATGCCTCTCTATTCTTTGCCTCTTCCCCCGATCCTGTCACCGTCATCTCCCCCAAATTCAACAACACCCATCCAACATCATCCATCCATTCCAATCTTGGTCTAACCCTTTTTTTACAGTCTCATTGGATATTCAAACACTGCATTCACTATTTGTTTCATTTTTCCTGATCTCATTATCTATACATTCCATGTAGAAATAATCATGTCATTCTGTTTTTACAATTTTCCATCGCCTATCCAGGGCTCTTTTTTGGATGGTAACAAGGCTCTTTATCCAGTGTAGGACGGTCAACATGACCAGTAGTCCCTCAACCTGAAGGAACATGGACTCTTCTGTCAGAATCACCATACTTTACTCATGTTAGCACAGCTTTGAGGCCTCAGTCACCCTCACCCTTCCCACCAAGGATAGGATTTGCTGGTTATGTAGACCATTTCTTGGCATTTATTGGTTGCCCCTACTCTAAATTAATGTCTGTCCTCCCCCCACCAAGTATCAGTAATCAGCCCTTTGTCCTTCACAGCTCTATCTATTGAAAGCTGCTACATTCTTAGATCTTCCAGATGTAAAGGAACAATCAGAATGTAGGGTGGGTTGCTGTTTACTTCTTACCTAGACCTATTATTGTACTAACTTTTTTATATTAATATTGGGTTTATTTAATGGATTTGTTAACCATTATGGTTTTATGTAGTTACTAGACAGGAACAAAGACTGTAAGTTGATCTTGTGGCAGTTATCGTGCCAAATACCACAAGTTATAATTTTATAACAAATTATAATTTGTTCAAAAATGCCACTTTTGGCATTTTTGAACAGATTATAGAGAAAAATGAATCAATGATAAAAAAAAAAAAAAAAAGTGATAGGTGTGAAAAAAGAGGATCTGTCCTTAAGAATAAATTGGAGTAGTTTACTGTCTCACTCATAACCCCGTTTTGATCTTTAATTAAATCTCTAATTTGAATGATTCTCTTTTATTTCAATATTATACTTTGCAAAAAGCGATAATCTAATTAAAGTTGGACTGTATTTGCCAATCTCTGTTCAACCATTCTTACAAAAAAAATAAATAAAAATTTCTACTAATTTCAACTACAATCAAATTACACCTGTAATGAGAGGTTCAAATCTTGTTAAAAGTAGTTATATAAATTCTTTAATTGAATAAAGATAGAGTCTTACAGTGACAAAACGAATTTGTTTATACAGCGACAGTGTTTTCATATAGAACGATGATCAGTTAGGGAAGATAACAAACCGAAAAGGGAAATTAAATTACATTTCATCAAATTACAAGGCTGTAGAGAATTATTATTTTTGTTGGTTTGTTATAAATTACCTTTATTATAGTATTCATTCCTATTCTACTTAACCTGATGCAACGCAACAATGACCCGTTATGTCGACTGCACACCACAAAGTAATACTAATAATAAAACAAATAAAAAGAAGAAAAAGCAAACCGGATCTGTATTAACCAATCCATTCCCTCCGCCCACCATTAAGTTGGATGTAAAATAAATGTTTGTTCTACCACGAGCGGCGACTGTTGTCTTTATATTATGGCTGCTGGTACTGCTTCTACCGGTTATATTCAGTTAAATACCGACAGATCAAGTTTTATAATAATCTGTTATCTAGTGAAAGGCCTTTAGGGAATTAGCCGACCTGTTTGATGAACGGCATGAACTTGTGTTAATATAGCTGCCGTAGACGTACATGTCTCACCTGATTTTAACACTGTATGTTGTGAGAGAAAAAAATAGCAGTTTGCTATCTGTACAGCTATTCATCTATTCATCCGATGAGATGATGTAAAGATGTTGAAAATGTTCTAAGAATTCTACAGACTCTTCTTTTTATTGTTCTCTTTGTTACTTCTAACCACAAAGATGATCATTATTTAGTCTCATCAAACAAACAACCTTTTTTCTATTGGGTGTAGACAGATACCACTGCCTGCATAACAGGTCATCGATTTCTATATTTATCCATCTGTTCCATTATTTGTTGTAACGCCGTCTTTATTCTTTATTCAGCTCGTTCAAATTCGAATCATTATTAAAATTACGAGAAATTATCACATTGCTACGTGAATTTACCATTTGAATAAAGCAGATAATCAGGATAATTTTAATAGGTTTTTTCACTGTTTAGAATACGATGTTACATTAAAAATTACTATTTAAAATTTCGGATGCGTTAAATTTCACACTAATAGCTTACATTATTATGTACGACGCCTGCGTACAATTTCGTGGGCTAGATTTAAATAATTTTTTCTCAAACCGTCAGTTTTACAGTAGATTGCATTGGACTGTTTTAGTTGAAAATTTTGATAACATTCCTCTGATTGTTCAACGGAAATTGTGCCTAAACAGATTAACAAAGAAATGAATCGGATCTAAAGGTGGCTGTGCCGTGAGAAGATTTATGAAAATACGGTACTGTAGATTCAAAATTTTTTAGTTTTTTTTTTTTTGAAAACTAGAAAAATGTTTTAATTAATAATTATTTCGAGGGAAGAAAAAATCGAATACAATATCGTATAATAATACATTTTTACTGTCCAACCTCAGTAATTCGGTTTGTCCGGTATAATAGGATTGCAGAGGACTGAAAATTTCGGACAACTGGTCGTCGAGGGATTTTAAAAATAAACGTATAATTAGGAAATATTTAAATCTATCGATTGAGATTTCATTTTTAAAAACCCGTTTTATTCTAAAAAGTTTATACGTTTGAAATTATTTCATATAAAGTTCAACAGGGTTTTTACGTTTACGGAAAGGTTTGTATGAAAAATTCTTAAAATGTTGGTTTGCGGAATTTTTTTTAATTTTGGACTTATTTGCTTCATTTTTCAGCTTAACTTAAGACGTGTTGAAGATCAGCTGCTTTTTTAAGCAAAGGCACGGTCTGCGATATAAGATCCAGAAAAGTTTATTGAAGAAAATACTGAAATCGAATTCTGAAATTTTCTCAAAATCAGTAACGAGATCGGTATCGGTAAGTAAAAATTGTGTTTTATTTTTACGATGAAACTTTCTATAAATAAATTTCAAAAGCTGCCTATTGATGAGCATTTTCCAAATCGACGTCTTTGTCTTTAATTATGTTAATTTAATTCGTTACCGTAATAAATAAAAATGTTTATTTTTGGAAGTTACGGTTGTCGTGGTTACAACGGTTTCCATGTTTTAATGATACTTCTTAGATTCCCCTTTTCAGGATATGAAAATAAATGTGAATGCCGTGCTCGTCATCATCATCATCATAGGGTATTGGGAACACTGGTGCGGTCAAACTATTGGAGTGGCTACAAAGTTTATATCGCTTGGTATTTGAAGTTTCTAGATTTTAGAGGTGGAACTCCTGGTAAAAGTTTTCCAAAATGAGGCGGATTTCTGTCCTGCATTTTCTACACCGTTGGCTCTAAAGCTCCGATTATAGTTAGGCCTTTATTATATCTGCTAGTAGCGATAGTGCTTTATTAATTTCTAGTTAGTAGAAGTAAATAGAAGAAAGTCTCAAATTAATGAAGATTCTATTTTGAGATTTAAACCTTAAATCACACTATTAGCAGGGATTAGTAACCTGGCCTACCCGGTAAATATACAATCCTCAGGTAGTACGGTTGAGAAAGCTTCGTTATGTAGCAGCTATCGGAGAGCTGAGTTCTTAGATATTATTGGTATTTGACCGTTCGTATAGCGAGTAATTCGTCAGGGCTTCGTATGAATCCTGTGAGATTCTTTCCTAGATCTACCGTACATCGTGGAGTGAAAAGATCAGGACAGTAAAAGATACCTGCAGAGTAACTGTAAAATGGACAAATAAACTGATCAAAGGTTTTACTTTGCCCGTAATCCCTCGGAAAATAGTGCCAGTTATACAGGTTTGGAGCAGTAGATTGTACCAACGATTTTACATTAACCGACTCAAACATATGCTACAGCAAATCGCATTTCCTCAGAAAATACTCCGGACTCACTTGCTTTACTTTTTTGTCGTTCTGATGTAAATATTTTTATCCCAGTACTAGGTGATGTTAAGTAGCATTGCTGATTCCACAACTATTTGGCATGAATTAAGGGAGGATAACCTTCTATTGTATGATTATTCGTACATTGCATTGTTATATTTTTTCTTATGTGTTGAAAAATAAGTATTTTTTTTACTGTCAAATATGACATTGATAAAAAACATTCGTAAGAGATTTGGGGGTTTTACTTTTCAAGTATTTTTCAGTTTTTCTCAATTATTTAATTTCTACCGAGTTTCAGAAATACGATATTAATATGGAATACATATTTTATAAGAATCTTATTTACATTGCGTTCGCAATGTAGGTCTCCGAGATTTTTCCATTTGTTTCGATTCTTCGCTAATTTTATCCTCGTTTCCTCTCCCCTGTCTTTTTTCTCATCAGCCCATCGACTATTGGGTATTCCTCTTTTCTGTTATAGGATCTCCATTTAGAATTTTCTTAGCCCATCTTCCTGAGTCCATTCTTGCTGAATGATTTTTTTCTATCGTCATTTCACTCTTGCTGTCGGTTCTCTAACTCCAGTTTGTTTGCTCATCCAACTCTGCCTCGTTTAATCACTTAACTTTATCCGTAAAGTTGACCTTTCTTTTGCTTTCCGAATCCTTACGAAAATAGTACTATAAAATTATATTACATTGATAAGGGTGTATCCTCTGAAACTTAGATCTCCCCCCTCCAAACAATAAAATATGCAATTGATTTGGTTGTATTTAGATCTCCCATCATTCTACGTCTGGAATGATATACGGGGAAATTCTTATCTTTTGCTATTTCTTGTATACGATTATGTTTACGCTCACACGACAATAACTGCAGGATAATTGATTAAGATTTCACAAAAAATGTTGAGGATTGTTTCATGAGCTTGGAAAAAAGAGAATTGTACTAAGAGATCGAGTTGGTTGCCGTATTGTTAAATCTCGGTAAAACTCAATATTTTCTAATAAGGCTAAATATAGCTTCTAATCTAAGTTTTGGATTCCAATTTATCCCCGAACGAATAATATGTGTGGTGTAATAAATGATACTATGGTGTCGTAAATGGTGTCTTACTATGGTGTCGTTAATCAATTATGTTGTAAATTATATAAAAATTCATCGAGTGACATGTTGTAACATGCAACGATAGAATTGATTTGAGTTATTAAATTTAAATTTCAATCCAGTTATTTATTATGAGATATCTTCTACTATTACGATTCAGTTGAATGAATATAAATTAATCTAGATTGTTTTTGTTATATAAATTACATTACAGTTCCGGTAACTTTTGAAAGCCGTTGGACCGTTCATTGTTAATTTTTATTGTTTTCAATTGTTACAATTTGTTCTAAACCCAGTCAAGCGTATATAATTCCCCCCCCCCCAAAAAATAAACCCCAGAAAAATTATTTGTTTCTACAGATTTAATAATCGGTATTAATTTTCCGTAGTAAATATAAAGTTTAATTAAGTACGTGTCCCTTGTCAAAAAATTGAATAATTTAGTTCTATGAGGGTCATTCAATTATAGAGACAAATTATTGTAGAAAAATTATTTATTAATGAAAATAAAATTACAGCTACTTTTCAATATAATCTCCAGCTGAATTTAGGCACTTTTCCCATCTTACTGTACTTATTAATCCATCCATAAAGAATTGTTCATCTTTGTGTCAAACCAATGATAAATGGATCTTTGGTTCTTTCTTTTACCTCAGTCTTGACGTGCTGATTGTGCCGAACTTGGTGCCACGTAAAAACTGGGAAGACCAAACAAAAAAGATTTAATGGTGCAAAATCGGGACTGTGAAGTGATTGTGACCATACTTCCCGACCAGCTTTTGAATAGCTTCCCGTGACTTTTAAGCGGTATGGAGAGGGCATTATTAACAGAAGAGTTACGCCTTTTGAGAGAGAGTGAAGCGGGTCTTTCCTCCTTACTGTGAATTTTGCTTGTTTTCTAGTGTGTTACAATAGTACTTGCTGATGGTAGTAAGTTTTTTTTCCAAATAATCGCAATAAATTGAATCTTAGATTTCTAAAACACTGTTAGTATCACTTTATTGGCGAGTGCAATTTTTGTATTTTTTCCTGGCGGACAAATTTGGATGTTTTCGTTCCATACTCTGACGTCTGGATGCCGGCTCAAAATATTGAATCCAAGTTTCATTTCAAGTTATTTTGCGATATTCAAAAAAGCATTACCTTCCGTACAATTGTGAATTAAGTTGTATTTGTAATGCAAGTCGACCGTCTCTCAACATGTTTTGCGGTAATTCAGCTTATCGTGGATAATGGAATGGACAGTACCGATAATCGCCCTGTAAATTTCAGCAATTTCCCAAATTTGTGTGCATCTGTCCTTGAGAATGAAATTGTTATGCGATTTTGCAAAGCGTCAGTCGAAACTTACGGCTTCCTCTCCGATGGAAATCGCTGACACTTGTTTTGCCTGATTTAATCTGTACTATCCATTTACAAAACGTTTAACAGTCGATACACTTTTTCCCGTACGTAATATCGGCAGTGATTTTTGGCCGCCTTCAGAAATTAAAAAATTTATTGCATCATGCTATTCTTTGACGGATACATTTCAAGTGGAGCCATCTCATTCAAATAAACAAAAGAGATTGCAGTAATTGAAATTATTTCCGAACATGTGGTATTTTCTAAATCAGAGTGGCCATGCAATAATTGAAATTATTTCCGAACAGGTAGTATCTTCTAAATCAGAGTGGCCAACTTGAACGTCAGACGTCAGTTTATTCTGTTAAATGGTTTTTCCGCGTTTGGCGTTTGTCTCTAATTATTGATAATTCCCACGTTCCGAATTGAACTTGAATGTGTATTTGATGAATTTAGGGTGCTGGAACGCATATGAGAGCCGATCCGTAGTATTTTTTAGACTTAAACTGTTGGTCTGTTTTTTCTCCTGAGGAGGAAAACGAAAGTATTGTTTAATTACCCTTTTATAACGATTCTATTTCATAAGTTTAGCAGTTTAATTGATTATCGTTAGACGCTAGTAATCGCTATCCATTTTTAAGATTAGAAAATAATTTATTCATACAATTTCATATTTAAAGGAAATAATAAACGAACTATTCTTGATTAATTTAAATTAGAGAAATCGTATAAATTCAACCATAATAAGGTGTGACAAAATGTTAAAAACTGCCTAAATGACATTATTTTGTGCTGTTTAACTAACTTAAATCGAAAACAATGGTACTTTAACGATGAAATTTCTCAAAAATCATTCGTACAGTTTTGGTAAGGTAGTAAGAGGTTTGTGTATACTAAATGTATAATTATGTTAAAGGACCTGCAGGATTTAATTCTGCCAAACTTATTGAAAAAATATAGTTTTTTTTTTTCAATACACTTGTCATTATATCGCTCAAAATTTTAGAAATATTGGTAACAGGGATTTCGTATTAACGTAATTAAATGTAGTGTTAATGTATTAATTTAGTTTAAGTAATGGAGTTTTATTGCACATCCGTTCATAAAACAGTTGTGCAGCAGTTTATCTAAAATCTATTTTCATTTTCCTTGCATCATAGCTTTAGAGCTCTGCTGCAAGAAGCAAAATACGGTAGTCGGTCAAAAGTAGGGTGTGGTTTTCTTTGCGTTTCTCAATGTCTCATGACCCGGAGTTCCCCCCCCCACCAAAAAAAGTGGGGTATGTTTGTTGACATGTTTTAAGCTTAATAACTTATGACTGAATAAACCGATTTTGATGAAATTTTGCGCAGAGACTCATTTATTTAAGGCAATTTATTAGTAACAGTTCAGGGTCAGTAACCCCAGAGAGCGAGGTAGATAGTTTTTTGGTAAATTTTCTCAAAGTTTTGCAAACATAACCCTAATCTTACCATCAAAAAAAATTTCCATAAATTTTCCCCCTTAACAAATAAAAAGAGCTATATTATTATTTATTCATGTTTTTTAAGCGAATTTTTTTAATTATCGATTAAAATATAAATTTTTTTTTTAATTGTTTAAACTTTTTTCATCTATCATTTTTCCACTGTATGAAAAAATTAACCGATACCAGGGAAGTATAACAGCTTTGTTGTCAGCGTTTCCCCTCATAGGTGTTTAGTACATCTTAATACTCGCGGACTTTACGTGGAGTATCCAATAAAGGAACGAACTCTGTTAGCTCTTCAGATCATATACAAATCATACTTGTTCATCGTAATATTCCAAGAAAAAAAGTTGTGTATTTCGTAAATACTTGGCTTGATAATGGATTAAAAGAGCAGCGGGAAAAACTATATTGTATTGGGAATTGTATACACGCAGCATATCACCCCTCCGTGAGAAACTTTTTAATCTGACCTTAATCGAAGAGTGGCGAAATCCCGTCAGAAGAGGTTGGCAAATGAAAGGATAAGAGTTAAAAAAATATTTTTTAAGTATTTTTTTTTGTTACATTCACATTTAGCGTATGAATATTGTATGAATTTAATAAAGATTTAAATGAAATTTGTATTTAAACCGCCCCAAAAATTCACCCTTAAGGATGTTCACCCTGTTTGTTTGCCTGTTCTACAGCTTTTATTGATGTAATGTAGTCTTAATTCATGTTGTTGTTGAGAGTTATGGTTTTCCTTTGTGCGTGCACGGATATGTAAAGTGCTCTTAGAACAGCCTACCTGCCTTTGTGGCGGCATTCACTAAGCCGACCCAACCATGTGTACAGTTTACAAGACTGTTTGGGCGTTTGTATGTGTGCGAGTAAAAGAGAAAGAGAGACATATAGTTGTTTCCTGGTTTCTATGAATAAACTAACTGTACATAATGCGGTTTTGTAGGTCATTGTTTTGTTGTATTACATAGCGACAGCCCACAAACTTCACTCGATCTACTCTACCTACGTTGTCAATATAGGTATGCTGCAAACTTATTTCATTGCACTTCATTGTAGGTTCTCTACTTTATTATAAAAACTTGTCATCTTGTTTCTTCTGCCCACTTAACTACCTGGTCAGTTTTAATATGTAGTTATCTTTTTCAAATTAGTCATTGTTAAATAAGAGGTTAGTTTAAAATCATTGTCTTTTTTTTTAAGTTGTGGCTCCTTTGATCCGAATTCTTGATTTTATTTAAATGTTTATTAACAATTTGTAAAAAAAAAATTTTTTTGTAAGAAAATTTAATTCTTTCCTTAAAACAAAAAGAAGATATTACAGTTTTTTTGTAATAAATGTAATGTCTAAAAGTGTAGTCATATGTGTGTACACGTATCTTTTATATTGAATACATACATTTACACAATTCTCTTAAGGTAAACGAGGTCCGGCTTTAAGTTATGCTTTTGCATTTCATTTGCAGTCGTGAAATAATTACTGCCAAACGTTTCTTTCGGGTTTGATGATCCTGACAGATTGTCTCATCTTCACAGTTGAAACGACCTACTTCTAATGTTACCGCAGTTTGTAAACTGTATCTCAATGGCTACACATAGGATACTAGATTGTTTAATTTTTACTCCAAAGGCCGTTTTCCTGCCGCTGTAAGCGTCGTGCTTTTTGTTATATCTACCATTTCTTTGTTAATCTTATGTTGATTTTCGTTAAATGTGTTTCTCATTTTCGCATCGGAAAAGAAGAAATATTTATAATGACCTCCATGACGATCATCCTTCATTGATGTCCGGTGTTTCTCAACAGAGTGCAGGTTTAACTTTTCATAATCCGATTACTAATTATTTAATTCGTAATTAATTTAATTTATTTAAATTTTCACTTTATTAATTTAGTTTCGTTGTAGAGCTTAATTTAATTACGTTGTACAGCTCACTTTATTAGATTTTGGTTTTTTTTTTTAAACAGAATGAACGAGTCTGTTGTTAAAAACTACCAGTTCGAATTAAAAGAATCGTAGAGTTGGAATAGTAATTTAAGAATCTGTATTACTTACACGTCTGCAGACGTGTAAGTACTTGTACCGTACCTGATCGGGATGAATTGCTGGAGGAATATTATTGTAATATCCCACCGCTCTCGGAACGCAACGCTGTCCTGAGGTAAGCGTTGTCCAATCAATACATACGATAGTTAGTTAGGTGGCATCGTAGTACTTAGGCAACTGTGGTTTAGCCAATCTAGTCCTTGTATTCCCTCTACCATTTAATTATTAATATTGGGTATAGTTGCGATTTCAGTCTGACGTATCTATAACCCAGAGAGAGAAACGCCCACTTCAGAAAATATTTCCGGTCATGCCCTCACTGGCATTACAATTTCTAGCTTGCTGTTGTAATGGCTGTAAATGGGGGGACAACTTCTTTCTTGACGATGTAAAGCCTTGTAGCATGTTCAGAAATAATTTCCTCCATCCCATAATCTGATACTTGCTTGAATTAATTGCTATAAGGCAGGAACAATAGGGATGGATCCCTTAGAAAAGTCCATAGGGTTTTCAATTTGTATCTGCATCACATAAACTAATAATTTCTAAAGAATTTAATAAAATTACGCCCAGCACGTCTTAATTAAATATATTTTCTTGTCAATCTTGTCTTTTTACCGATCGATTAACTGGACGTAGTTGGCTCACTTCGTTTTTTTCATAAATTTATCCGTTTTGCAAATTGAAACACAGTTACACCTTTTGACCGCACACTAAAAACCCATAACCTCAGTAATTATTATTGTTTTCAGTGAAACTACGCTTTAAAAAACGTATAAATAAAGGCACTAGGCATGTGCTTCGTATAAGAAACTAAACTGACATTCTGCAATCCCTTACGATGTGGTCAAACGTATATCAAACGCGCGGTTGAACATGAAGCTGTCACAGCGAATATTATGCAAGCAGACCAAATTATATGTAGCATGTACACATCACGTTGGAACCTGTAAATTGCTCATGTTTGTACACTTCATACATGGGTGTTCATACCCACTACTATCAAGGCAGCTAAATAGTTGTAACTAGGTTTCATTGGGTTGGAGTTGGGAGATCGCTAAATATTCATTATTTTTTTTTTTTTTTGGGGGGGGGGGTCGTGAAGCTAAAAAGGTTGATAATCGCTGGTGTGATAATGCGCTCAATTAGTTTTAATTTTCATCTTCCGAGTTGTTATTTATTCATAAATTTAATTTATTCGTCATATATATATATATATATATATATATATGTTATTCACGTATTTAGATTTTAAATTATCAGTATGGAATTTTAAATATTCCTGCTAATTTTTTAAATTAATTGTGGATGTTGTGATCCTGCTTCGATCAAGGTTTTACCGCGGTTTTCCTTGATCCATCAAATGGTGGAGCAATAATCCCTTTGTTTAGCAAAAGAAAGTAGAAAAGCATATCCTACTCGTTCATTACGTGTACTATATATCTTATTGTGTATCGATTTATTTATTTATAAACCGAATCCCAACCCAACATTGTTTGAGAGTAATTAAAATATAAGCGATAAACCATTCCTTTTTTTATTAACGTTAACAAAACGAATTTATTATGTTTGTTTTTTCCGGTTTATTTTTCACCGATGGGAGGGGAAACAAGATGTTACATATTTATTTATTAAAACGATACTATTTTAGTTTACAGTGTTTACCTGATGTAAAATACGGTCGCTTTAAAATTTTAGCTTTTACAAGTATAACATGAGTAAAAGGGGGTTTAGTTCTGAAAAAGGATTGGAAAGTACTGTTTAAAGTACGTATCATTTGTTAATAGAATTGATGTAACGGCTGTTATATCACGTTAACAGTGAAAGTTTTTTTATTTTTGAAAAGGAAATTTGAAAAATTTTATAAAAATTTTTTGCGATAGAAATATGATTTCGTTCGATGTTTGTACATTACATTTGTTCATATTAATGTTAGTGTATGTAATGTATATTTTTTTTAATAAAATATCGATGTCTTAGTCTGTTACACTGAGTGGTCATGTTTGTAACATTGATTAAGATGTCGTACTGGAAAGTACGACATCTTAAGTAAATCTTGGTAAAGTTGTTGTAAAGTAGCAAAGTAGTGAAGAGGATTTAATAAATGGTGTTAATTATTCCGGCTGCAATTGTGATTATAGTAATTACTAAAAATGTGGTTGTTTTTTGAATCAGATTGTATAGAATATTTACGGTCCGTTGAATAAACAGGACAAATTTAAAGCACAGTTTCAATGAAGATGTTGTGAATCGATAAAAAGAGACGAGTTGAACAGAAGTATGCGAATAGAAGTGTGAATAAAACAGACGGCGAAAGAGAAAATACAACTGATTTTAAAGACGAAGAGAGTTGCTTCTACTTGTATTATTACATTATTAATTCGTTGTGTAATATTTTTGTATTATTCATGTTTAATGTTATTTTATATTCGCTTCCTTTTTATTATATATTTGTTTATTTTTTACTTATTATAATGGTTTCTTTTTAATCATAATTTATTCTATTAGTCATACTTTAATGATTTTATAAAGGTTACGTAAGACTATTCTGTTTCTCTAGTTCTGTTCTATTAGGATAAGACTATAATATTATTGTATTATATCCTTGAAATTTTGCAGTTATTTTTTTTTTTTTTTTAATTAAAAATGTTTTATTATATACCGGCTCAAAAATTGTTTGATTAATGTTAGATCAGTTGTTATATACGGATTTGAATACTAGATCGTGGATACCGATGTTCTTTGGTGGTTGGGTTTCAATTAACCACACTTCTCAGGA
>JAAAKQ030082431.1:0-15004 GCA_010016005.3 Zanna intricata | reverse complement strand
TCAACTCCTCGATTGCAAAGCATATCCTGGAGCAGACATTGATAGCGACCATAATTTAGTGATAATGAAATATAGATTGGCGTTTAAAAACCTGAAGAAAAGGCATCAGATGTATTGTTGGAATTTAGAGAAACTTGAGAAAGAGGATATAAAAAAGAATTTTGAGAAGGACATCGTAAGAGGTCTGAGTAAAATCGATAGCGTAGAAAACATAGGAGAAGAATGGGAGAATCTTAAAAAGGAAATTCTTAAATCAGCAGAAGTGAACTTAGGTAGAACAAGAGAACTGATAGAAAACCTTGGATATCGAAGGATATATTCAGCTGATGGATGAACATAGAAAGTATAAGAAAGCTAGTGATGAAGAAGGTTAGTATGGGGTAAAAAAAGGGTAGTATGTGACCAGTTTAAAAATGTTTTTAGAAAAAAAATTTAAATCAATGTAGTTTTTGTAAAATAAGTACTAAATTACCTTCAACTGATTTTATTGTTGATTCATAGATGCTATTGATGTTGGCAACTATATTTTCCCAAATGCTTCTTTTTCAATCAATTTATAACAACAGCTCTTCATTTATCACTTTATCCATCCATCTGATTTTGACATTCTCCTATAGCACCACGTTTCAAAAGCTTATAATCTTTTCTTCTCAGGTACTGTTTTCACTTCCATATAAAACTATGCTCCAAAAACATTCTTTTAAAATATTTTTCCTGATTACATTAATTTTTGATATAAGCAAATTATATATCTGATTGAAAGCTCGTTTCACCTTTGCTATTTGGCATTTTATGTCGCTTCTGCTTTGTCTATCTTTAGTAACTCTAACAAAATTCTTCACCTCCATAATCTTTTCTCTTCCTATTGTTTTATTCAGTGGCCCATCTAGATTATTTCTACACTTCATTACTTTCGTTTGTTGTTTATTTTCACGTGGCAGTTCCTGCATACACTTCATCCATGCCATTCATTGTTTCTTCTACATCTTTTTTACTTTTAGCTAGAATAATTATATCATCAGCAAATTGTAGCATCTTCATCTTTTCCCCTTGCATTGATACTCCAGATATAAATTGTTCTTTAACTTCATTAACTGCTAGTTCTATGCAAGGATTAAAAAGTAATGGGAATAGGGAACATCCTTGTCGGACTCCCTTTTTTATTACCACTTCTTTTGTATGTTCTTCAATTATTACTGTTGCAGTTTGGTTCCTGTATATGTTAGCAATTGTTCTTCTACCTCTATATTTGAACTCTAAATTGTTTAAAATGCTGAACATTTTATTTTAGTTAACATTACTAAATGTCTTTTCTAAGTGTATAAATGCCATGTGTGTCAGTTTGTCTTTCTGTAATCTTCCTTCTACTATTAATCTGAGCGCTAAAATTGCTTCCCTTGTCCCTATACTTTTCCTGAAACCAAATTGGTCTTCTCGTAACACTTCTTCCACTCTCCTCTCAGTTTTTCTATTCAGAATTCAAGTTAAGATGTTGGATGTATAAGTATTTAAGCTAATTGTTCTGTATTCTTCTAACTTTTCTGCTCCTGCTTTCGTTAGAATCGTGACAATAATATTGTTTTTGAAGTCTGATGGAAGTTCCCCTTTTCGTAAATATTATACATCAGCTTGTATAATCTATTTACTGCTTCCTCAGCTGCACTGTGCAGTAATTCTGCACGTATCCCCTGTCTATCCCATAAGCCTTTCTACCATTCAAATCCTTTAAGGATCTATTAAATTCCGATCTCAGTATCGTATCTCTCTTTTCATCCACTTTGATTTCCTCTATAAGACCAGTTTTTAAATTCATTTCCTCCATATAACTCTTCCACTTATTCTGCCCATCTTTTCTTTCATATTATAAATCTGTGTACCATCTTTATTTAACACATCATTAGATTTTAATTCATGTACCACTAAATACTACTTAACTTTCATGTGTGCTCCATCTATTTTACCAATGATCATTTCTCTTTCTACTTCTGAACACTTTCCACTCTTCTTTAGCTAATTTGCACTTCCTGTTTATGATGTATCTTAACTGTCAATAGTTCCTTTTACCTTCTTCATCATTAGCATTCTTATACTTTCTACATGCATCCATCAGCTGTAATACATCCTCTAATATCCCAGGTTTTCTATCAGTTTTCTTTGTTCCAGCTAAGTTCACATCAACTGATTTGAGAATTTCTTTTTTAACATTCTCCCATACTTCTTCTATATTTTCTACCTAATGGTTTTCACTCAAGACCTCTTGTGATGTCCTCCTCAAAATTCATCTTTACGTCCTCTTTCTGAAGCTTCTCTAAATTCTACAGATTCATCTGACACCTTTTCTTCAGGTTTTTAAACATCAATCTACCTTTCATTATCACTAAATTATAATTGCTATCAATGTCTGCTCCACAATGTGCTTTGCAATCAATAAGTTGATCTTTAAATCTTGATTTAACCATGATATAATCTAATACCTTGCAGTATCACCAGGTTTTTCCATGTGTATATTCTATTATGATTTTTAAACTGAGTACTGGCAATTACTAAATTATACTTTGTGCAAAACTCAATAAGTCAGTCCCTTCTTTCATTCCTTTTTCCCCAGCCCATATTCCCCCACAATATTTCCTTCCTTGCCTTTTCCAATTCTTGCATTCCAATCTCTATTATTAAATTTTCATCCCCTTTTGTGTGTTTAATCGATCTGTCAATTTCTTTGCAAACACAATCTACTTCATCATCATCGTGGGCACTTATAGGCATATAGATGTTATCAATCGTCAACTTAGGTTTTGATTTTATCCTTATTACAATGATTCTACCACTTAACTTTTTGAAATACTCTACTCTCTTCCTACCTTCTTCTCCATTGCAAAACCTACTCCTGCCTGCCCTTTATTTGACACTGAGTTAATTATTCTAAAATCACCTGACCAAATCTGTTTTCCTCTTCCCAACAAACCTCAGTAATTCTTACTACATCTACATTTACCTATCCTGGAGAAAGTAGGAAACCTATCCATTTCCCTCTTTAAATTTTCTAACCTACCACCATTTTTTAGACTTTAACATTCTATGCTCTGACTCATAGAATATTCTTATTTAATTTTCTGGTGACCCCTTAGTAGTTCATATCCAGAGATCTGAATGGTGGACTATTTTACACCACCTGAAATTTTTTAAAAGAAAATGCTGAGCTATATTTTCTTGGGAACAACCATAGTTTTAAATTGCTTTCAGCTGCGCAATACTCAAAAGATTGAATGATATTGATATGGCCATTTTAAGTCCTCCTGACCTACCCCTTTAGGAACTATTGAAAGAGCTGCAGCTCTCTTTCAGAAATCATTCCTTACTCTGGTTCTCAACAGATACCTCTCTGATATGGTTGTACTTTCAGTCCAGCTACTCTGTATCACTGAGCACTCAAGTCCCCTCACCATCGGCAAGGCCTCATGATTTGTAGAGGTAGTTGCAAACATTAAGAACTTTCAAATTAAACTTATCACTTGAGCTCCATAGACTATAAATGGAGCTATTCTATTCTTGGTCAATATCAATGAACTAGGTGACTATATTCCTATGGAAAACCTTTTTCTATTTACCGGTGATACTAACTACATTGTTCACTAGTAACAAAAGCTGTGATTCACTGGAGCAGGGTACTTTTATAAACACTAATAGTTTAGCCAATATTTCTCCAATTATAATTTTAAAATAAATTCAGGTAAAACTAACTTTTTGTGCTGCAAAAAGACTGATAGAATTAGAATTTGCTGATTCTTTGAGAATAAAGCTCAAAAGGCCTATTTCCAAGTCTCTCGAAGACAGTTTACCATAGCTTTTTAAAAAGTTATATATTGTATTTGATTATTCTGTGGAGAGCAGTTAAGGGAAATTAGAAAAAAATATTTATATGGCAAAAGAGAGCTCTGAGAAGTATTCAGAGTGCAATCTTGTATTGATTCTGAGCCTCTTAAAACTCTGCATATTTACAGCTCCTTGTCTGTATATTTCTGAAACTATTATTTACATACATACAAGCATAATTAATATAAAAACCAATCGCCAACATAACATCAGATATAGGAATGATTATTCAGAATATCAGAGCTCATTTTGAGAAAAAAACCTAAGTACATAGGAAACAAATTACTGGCAGTATTACCTGTAAGTATTAAAAGTGAAAAAAAATATTAAAATAAGCTTTAAAATACATAGAAAAAATTCAAAATTAATAAGTATTTTTATTTCGTAAAATTCTTTGAGAAATGTAGAGACAAGACAGCTGATCGGTTATTGTTAAATAACATTTACTTACGTGCATTTAATTAGTGATTAATGGTGAATATATAAGTGTTTCTGATTTTTTTCCCGTTTTATCTTAATGTATCATTTGTTATTTCTAAATGTATAAGCAATAGAATATTGGAACAATTGGAAACGATATAATAAAACCTGCCAAGCCCTCCTGTACAAAGTAGACTTAACATCCTGACATTGGAAGGCTTATTCACCAATAACTTAATGCCAAATGTGCCTCATTAGACAATAAAAAAAATCTACAAGACTGATTTAGAAAATCTCAAAAACTGATCTGCCACTACAACTTCCTGAGACATGAAAACTTTAACACAATAGCTCAAGACAACAGCTCAAACCAAATAGCTTACTTATCTTTAATGTTCATGAAGTTTAAAAAGAAAAAAGAACATGCACATGGAACTAAAAGAATCTAGTTTTAAAATTTTAATAACATTAATTTTTATAAAAGAAATTGAGGATTTACACTTACTGGCTTAAGGCCAAGTTTCGACATAATTTTTCTAGCTTTCTTTTCTCCACGGGACTGTTTCGCCTTGCTGACCATATCCATGGCTGGAACTCCAGGGCCTCCGAATGCACCAGCATTTCCAGCAAGTCCACCAGTTTCCTCAAGTTCTGGTATGGTATCATCAGAATCTGATTCTGTGCCTGACCCATCAGTCCTAGGGTCGGCAGTCATTGATGCTGTAGCTTTATCTAATTCGGTTAATTCAGGCATGTTTAATCTAGAAAATAAAAATAACATTCCCATTGCAATTTTGAAAACTATAAAAGATTATAATACACATTTTCAGACAAATTAAGATAAATAAAATAAAATAAAAAGTATATATAGGATCACAAAAAAAAATTGAAAAGAGAAAAAACAAATAAATGATTCTTTGCGTATAACAAAACCATATTGTTCAAGTACGTTAAACTCAATTAATTTCTTTGACAATGACCACTTCATAAATAAACTATAAAGTTTCTCCACTGACAAAGTAAAACATTTTTTTATCTAAATACTGGGTGAATCTTTCAATATTTTGCAATTTAATTTTGAATTCCTCAAGAAAAACTCTTTTATTTAATTCTGTTAATATTAATCTAATATTAACAGAATTAGTAAATTAATCTAATGTACTACAGTAGTGCAACACACTGTTTAGTAATTATACTCTACATTTAACAGTTTGGTAATTGCAGTTACAGACTCCTCACTTCAGATTTTGATGAAATTTGTAATACATCTGATTCAGGATGTAAGTTATTTGTCAAAAACCCCTTGTAAGTTAACAGCACTGTACCCAAAATTTTCATTATTTTGCACTATACTCTTGCAACATATATAGTTTACAGACTAAATAATTTGGTTTAAGTTAAATTTAGTAAAGAATAAGGTTAGATTTGCTTAGTGTTAACATAAGATTTGAACTGTAAGTTGTAAGATATGTAAGTTTGAGTCAAACTTATAAATTTATGAACAAATCTAAGCTAACCTTAACTAAATTCAATTAATTTTCACTTAAGCAAAGTTATTTACACTGTAAATAAGGTATAATGCACATATATAAAAACCAGCACCTTAGGTTAAACTTAAAACATCTCTAACTTAAAAATCAGAGATAAGTCCATACCAATGGATTATTTATTCTGCTTATAATAATAGTTTAAATTTACAGCAGCAAAACTTGCAGAGAATAATTAAATGTCACTGTACATTTTACTTCAACATTAGTAGTACCCATCCACTACAGTTTCGGTTTGCAATACGTGAGAATAAAATTTACACTTAACTACCACACCTTTTTAAACAGGTAAACCTAGCAATCCAGCTGTTGGAATTAAAGAAAACGCACGTTTTAACAATAATACCCATCAGAAAGAAGTTTTTACAACTAGTTAATATTAATACTATATTCATTACTTACAAGAATTTTTTTATTCATTTAATGGTGATTTTATAAAATGAGTGTGTGCTCATTTCAATTTCAATTCATTCAAATACATTACAGAATAAATAATACTTTTGAAAACATTACTTTGTAAAAGTGTATAATCATTTTAGTCATTTATTGTTAAATTATTTAAGTAAAAAAAAAAAAAAAAGAAAAAAAAAAAAATCATCAACACTGTTTCACCTATACGTATAATACTCTCTCATTTTTATATTAATAATGTTATTTTTTACGCCATACATAAATAAATTACTAATCAAATAAAGTAATTCTGGACAATTATTTTTATTCTTGATTTAATGGTATCAAATTTTTTAATTTTTTTTATTGATTGTAACTTACTTTACATTTAATATAGGTAATGTTTTATTGTTCATTTTATTTATCACAATGTTCCCCTCAACTGTGACATTGATCAATCATAGTCTAATGTTTTTCAAATAATCCAATGCATCAGTCACAAAAAAACAAATTGTATGACAGTTCCCATGAATTTTTAATCTTCTTCAGCACAAGTGGATTGTTGATATTTTTAATGTTTCCTTTATATAACATATACATTTGAGAAAAACCATTGTAAAGTTGGAATAAAACATAAGAAAGAATTTTAAAATTACAATCAAATATAAAATTAGGCAGAAATTATTTGTGTAATAGTAATTGTTTTAACAAACTTTCCAAGTTCAGTAATTATTGGTTTGAAACAAATTTGTATAATAAGAATATATTAAATGCAGTTTTATATCAAGTTTTGCAAGTAAATTCCCCTTACAACACTTCGGTCTTTTGCAGAAGTGGTTACCTTCAAGAACATTATTTGACCTTGAATATATCCAAAAGTATATATTTTTTTAATCTGAAAAAAAAAAAAATATTTGCTGCTTCCTAATGTGTTGTACATATGGTAAACATTTCATAATGGGATTGTAATGGGATCATGTTAAAAAATAATTTTGTAATAAGTAGGTACAGCAGAATATTCCAATTGTTCCTTTCCCCCCAATGTGGCAATTGCTAATTGAGATTCAATCAATGGAAACCCTCTCCTTCCAGTTTTCCAGATTGGGTCACTTTGATAAGGCAGAAAAGTAGCATGTCATGACATGCACTCCTAGTGCCAGCAAAAGAATGTACAAGTTTCATTCTGTTGAAACAAGTTAAGTAATATTCAATCTGGATCATCTCTTGGAACAGAAAGTCCAGTAGTGTACTCCCCAAGAGGATTGATTATACCTATAAGGTGATGCAACACTTTTTTTTCTCCAGATTTTTCAGTCACTCTTTGTTAACCGAGCTTGCCTTTCTCTCTAGGTTTGGAGTTTTATGACTAATTAATCACAGCCTTGGACCCGAACACAGTGACCAGCACGGAACCATCAACTTCTACAACTTCAACTAAAATGTACTGTTGCAATCTATATGAAAAGTCTCATAATTCCTGTAAGAACAACTTTAGAAGTACAAGAAAGAACTTGTTGGAAACATTTACTTTTCTTAAACAAGGTTACAAAATTTATGATACTTTCAGCAAACAGTTAGAAGCATCTGTTAAAAATAATGCTGAATAATCTAATTCTGAAGAATTTGAACAATTAGATCCATTGTGTTCTCCAGAAAAAGACAAAGCTATAAATGTTTTGAACAAAAGTTTTTATTTCTTTGAATGAATCAAGTATGAAGAAAAAATAACTATATTACAGAAAATACTCTAAGGAAAAGCTTAAGAAAGCAGCAGTAGTGTTCAAATGCAAAATACTGAACATGGATTCAGATACTGAACAAGATGCTACTCCTCTCTCCTCTAACTGTGAAATTATCAACCAATTGTAGGAAAACTTTAATACTACAGATGATAAGAGTATCAGGATGCAAATATGCTCCCTCTAAAAGCTGGATTTGGCTTGAAGATATTAAAGATGAATCTGGAGAATCAGACTATACTACAAGAAAACCTAAAAGACTGGTAAAAGAAAAAGGTATCAAGTCATGTCCTGATCCTAAACCTGGTAGAACTTTATATTCTAAAATAGCAGAGAAGTAACTGATCTGTGAGTGGAAATAAGTAGAACGCCCAGAAAAATAATTAATTCCGTGTTATCGCTGTGAAGCTTTTGTTTTGTTTAAACAAAGGTATCCATTGCTGAAAATAGGATTAATATCACAAACTTTTAAATCGATTAAATCTCTCCTGAAAAGCTTGTTTTATTTCCTGTATAATGATTAATTTTTTTTAATTGAACTTTCTTGAATGTCAAGCAAATTTTCAAAACTTATTATGTTTTGAAAATATTTTTGTAATAGAGGAAAATATTTCACGATTCTCATTTCAAATCTTTAGTGAATATGTCAAAAGTTTCTTCATTAATATTTTAATAATTTCAAACATCATTAATACAATTCGTACATTTTTCTGAAATTTTTCATTCAGTTCATTGAAATGCTGAGCGATGTAACATAAGAACATTAAATCATTTAACCGATCTATATTTCAAAATTCATTATTAATTACTGGGTTCTTTTTTTCAATCAAAAAGAGCTTTATTTCTTCTAATAATTTGACAAATCGATTAAGAAGTCGACTGCAACCGAGTCATCAAATATTGTTACATGTCAGAATCCCTGAATATTGGCACTCAATTTCCTCTAATAATTGTAAAAATTCTCATTTATTAAGACCTTTTGCGTTTAGAGTCGATGAATTTTAATACAACTGGCATTACATTGGAAAATGTTTTTAAACCTTGCTCACACACAGAACTTGCTGGTGTGTAAATTCAATCAGAGAATGACTAATATTTTGCTTAAGCTGCTGAATAAAAGCAATGTTTTTTGCCACCATATTGGGTGCACTGTCTGTTGTTACACTAACAATTTCCTGTGGTCCAATATCCATTTCTTTAAATACATTATCAAATTCTTTAAAGAAACTCAAGATTGGTACACTTCCCTTTCAACACTATTAGTTTCATTACTTTTTTCTTCATTATATTGTCTGATTTATACTGAGAAAGAAAATTCTAGTTGTGCATAAACATTTAAATCATTACTCTCATCTAAAGCGAGTGAATATATTTCTTCTGCATAGTCATTATGTATTTGTGAAGAAATATTTCTTTCAAATTCTATTACTCAATCTTTAATTGTTTTGTGACTTACTGGTAACTCATTTATATGCTTTATAATCAAGTCTTTTTCTTTAAAATCTGAAAACAAAGTAGCACTACAATCTAAAGTTGCTTGTTTTACAAACTCCTTCCGAACGAAGTTTCCCACAGCGAGCAATGGATAGGCTTTTTGAAAACTAGCAGTTGTAATATTATTTTTTGGAATCAAAAAGCTTTTTAAAACACTGCTTTGTGAATGATTCTGTTGTAACTTTTTAGTTACAAATTAGATACACTGTTGTTTTATTCTTTTCAATTACACCATATTTATCAAACCATTCTGTTCGATATGGTCTGGAATTTGTATCATTTGTTTTTATTTTTTTAACCACTGACATAGTACAGAGCTACAATTAAAAATATTTTTTATTTAGAATACAATGATTTTAAAAGAAGATTCTTATTAACATACTTGATATACACACAGATGTAGAAGTGAAAATTAAATAATAATAAAATAATGAAGTTGAATTATTAAACACATCTAGACACGAACACCAAGGCTGCCAATTAGTTCAACATTGTGAGCTGGTACTTCCCCAATCTACAATGCAATGAATATGTGCGCCAAGTTTATGATTGACTGTCATGAGTAAATGACAGTCATTGCACCTGTGTAGTGTGCAGGTGCAGTGATGTAGAAAATCAGTTGTCCAACATCCACTTGGAAATATTTTTTTTTTTTATAAATTTGAAATTAGGTATTTACACTTGAATTTTTTAATATTTTTGATTGTCCATTCTCTCTTTTAAAATATAAAAAATTAGTTTAAAAAAATCAACACGTGGGTCATTGTCTGACCCACTGGTCATAGATTTGCCACCACTATCCTAGATCAAGAAGTATCTTTGTTGCAAAATATATATTTTAACATAGTTTGTGGTAATAGCAGGAATTTCTCCATCTTCTTTATAATCAATCCCTTCTGCTTTTGAAAGAGGATTACAAATTTCTAGGATTGCTTTTGGAAAAGTTTTTATAAAACGTTCAATAATTTGATAGTACAAAGGATATCTCTTTAAGTAAAGAATGCTGAGAAATTTCTCTTCTTAAGGTTGGTGAACCTGTGTTGTTCATTTCCACAATATTAATGTACAAACTGTATTGTTGTTTGCAAGTTGTCTCATTGTAGTATCTTTGATTACATGTGAGTTATTGCATTATAAAATGAATAGGAAAATTGATGTTGCTGTCAATTGTGAAATACGTGGAGTCGTACATTTTTTAAACTATCAAAACGTTAAGCCGGCTGAAATTCATAGGCAGTTGGTTGCTGGATATGGAGACAATGTAATGAATGAAAGAAACTCCAAAAATAGCCTGAAAGGTTCAGAAATAACAGAATGAATGTGCACGATGAAGAATGTTCAGGGAGGCCCTCGATGATCACCGAGAACTTCTTGAAACCTTAATGATTAAATCAGAAAAGACTGTCCCTTAACAGTTTCAGACTTGATCCTTCTTTTTCCTGATGTTTCAAGAGCTGTTATTTATTGCATTGTTCATGACCATTTACGCTTCAGAAAGGTTTGTGCACACCCTAAAGAAACGTCACAAAAATTCCGAATTGGATCTGCTTTGCAATTTTTGACGCGCTACACAGAAAAAGTTAATGAGCTCCTTAATTCAATTGTTATCAGCGATGATAGATGGATTTCGTATTACATGCCAGGCAGAAACACCAGTCAAGTGAATGGCCTCATCTTTAATCACCAACCAGACCAAAAAAAGTCAAAGCACAGTCATTTGGATACAAACTGATAGCTAGTCTTTCTGGGATCAGTTTGGCAAACTGCTGATTGATTTCATGCAGCGTGGAACGAATATAAAGGCAGAAGCCAACTAAGAAACGTAAGTTATGGCATGCCATTCAAAATCGGAGATGTAGGCTGCTGACAGACGGCGTTGTCCTGCTACACGATAATGCATGTCCACATGTTGTGGGTCCAACATGTGATTAAGATCATTTGGGTGGAAAATTTATGATAATAGTTCGAACTTAACTCCTACTGATTACTATTTGTTTCAGAGTTAAAAGAAGTTTTAAATGGTAAGCAACTAGCGGGTGACAATGAAGTTAAAAATGCTGTTAATCTGTGGCTAAATAGACTAACAGGAGAAGAATACGAGGAGGGCATATTGAAGCCGGTATACTGCTATGATAAATGTCTTAATTAATGTAGTGATTATATAGAGTAGTATAATGTATGTCGTTTAAAACAAAAAATATTTATAAAGTTTCAATGAAACTGTGTCTTACTTTAGATATAACCTTTCACAAAATTTCAATGAAATTGAACAGTTTAATTTAGATATTAAGTACTTCCCACAGCCATCTTAATAAAAATTTGCACAACCAAATAAATGTATCAATCGGTACATTTAGGGAGAACAAGTTTTAGACAAAATAATATTACCAATCTCTCTTTTATTACCATAAAATTTAATTTATATTCACAGAATAACTGGTCAACTCTGGAGACAGTCTTATCTGGTTACAACAAGAAATTTCTGTAACATTTCATTTTACAGAATGCAGCAAGTTACTCACTATGTTATGATTCCATAACATATGAGCAGTCAGCTGCGATGGTTCACTCGCTCATAAGGAACTTCTGATACTTTTTTTCAACTTATCACATGATTTTATACCAAAATATTGTCAACCCTACCACATGCCATTCACAATAACACACGATTTCAAAATCAACAATTAATTCAGACATGCCTCCCTTAAAGTTTTCAATCAAAATTTTTCTTTATTACAACAGTTTCATATTAGGTAAAAAGAGAATATTTCAGTGAATTACTTATATTTATCATTACTTTCATGAATACAGAAATTCAACTAGTCTTTCATTTTAATTTCATATTAATGTGATAATTAATTTTAATCTTTTATTTTAGTTATTATCAATCATGTTAAAGAAAAATTTTTACGGATACAGATTTTTCAAAATAAGATAGGAAAGAATACTGTGATTATAAAGATGAATGAATTGTAGCGTGTGTGAAAAATGCCATGCCTGACCGGGATTCGAACCTGGGACCTCCGGATGAAAGACTGAGACATTACCACCCACGGAGGCCGGCCGACAACATAATACATTTAGATAAAAAAAAGTTTGATGGCTTTCAAGAAAAATGTACATTTAAACACTGTAAAGCACATAAAAAAAATAAAAGCATTAAAATTTTTTTACAAGATGTGCACTTGCATAATATAAATATGAAATCTGCTGAAGCTATTGTATCAGTGCAATAAATGGATTGAGAGTTATTAATTAAAAAGCTCTGTTTGCCAGAAAATGTTATTTTGCAGATTTTTAGCAGAATTGTACATGTTAGTTTGGCATGTGATGCCGGATGCATTTGCTAGAACACTATCATTATAGCTATAATTGAGGTATTTTTGTTCTTTGTTTTTGTGTTGTTTTAGGTGTTTAATTGTCTGTTTCAGTGTTGTGTTGTTATTTAGTTTAAATTTTATTAAGTTTTTTATATTTCGTTAATTTTTAGGGTTTTTATTTGGTAACCTTAGGTGATTTTGATTTTTAGCTACGTAGGTGATTTGATTTTTAAATCACCTCTAAGGGTGTAATTTTAACACAGTTAAAATAATTGTTTTGGGTATTTTATCTGGGCGATTTCTTTTTATTTAGTTTCGTTCTTATTATAGTTGTTTATGTTAGCAATGGTAGCCATATTGACTAATTCCTATTGGCTATCATTTGTTTTCACTAATTGTGATTGGTTTTGTTTATTTACGGTCTCATTTGAGACTGATAAATGTTGTCAGTTTAGAACTAGTGTCTATGTTAGGCAACTTACACTTGATGTGAATGTCATTTATGGCATTCGCCACTAGTGGCCAAAGGTTTGGAGACGACATCCAGTAAGGCCCTAAGGGTTGGGTACGGAGGGGGTGGTGTGGCGGTTGGACCCATCATATGGTGGGTGTCTTCCCCTTGGGATTAAGAACTGCATATGCTTGTTCAAAACCATTATTCATTCAAATTACGATCACTGTGATTTCTACACAAGGCAGAGGTTCTGGAAGCAAAAAAAGAAATGCCGATCAAAGTGTAAGTTGTTTAACCTTATAGGATTTTTTCTTTATTTTTTCAATCACATTAGAAAAATTTGAGACATTTCTTTTCAAAAATTGATCGCACTCCTGTTCAACTGTTATACATTTCAATAGAACTATGTTCCAATTGAAACATCTTAAATAATATGATGTTAAATAAGAAAATTGATCAAACAGCAACAGAACAGATCCCCATTCAAGATGTTTAACACTTAATATATGTAGACCACAAAAAGCCTTCTGCTTCAGTATCTTCACAGATAGGTGAAGGCTAGGTTAGCATCAGGCTCAGTTGTTTCTATCTACTCTCTAGTAAATCCAACTTATCTCTTTTACTGTTCCAAATGCTTTCGTTAATACATTTTTGTGTAAGTTTAGCATATCAAGAGTTGCGACAAGGCAAAACAGAAATTTAGATAAAAAAAAATTTGAAAATTAACATTTAAAAACTTTTAAACTGCCATAATAAGGAAATGTTATCAGTTTTTACTCTATTGACTTTAATCTTAATTATCAACAGCAATTGTTTAAGTAATTTTTTCAACTTCACTCACAAACTTCAGAACAGCATCAATTTCTGAATTTTTGGGCATTCTGGGAAGTAGTTTGAGAAGGGTTAAATATTAATTTTTGAATTAGGCAATAACCTGCAAAAAAAAAGTAGTTCCTAGCAGATATATGTAAACATATTTTTAATGTTATAACCTCCTGTCATTGTTTAACATGTTCCAAGTATAACTAATAGCATTGTTAGGCTGTCCAACCACCTTAGGTCAATGCTGAATACTAGTGTACAGATTCCGATATATTAAAGCATTTATAATTATTCAAACAATAACTTGAGTAATTCTGAGCAATCACTTGATCAACTTCAATTTTTTTCATACTTTACCATACTAGATATGCATAAGGATGATCAGGAAAACACAAGATGTCTGAAAACAGATTAGACATGTAAGGTCAAAGGTGCAATATCAGTACTCCAGTCAATTAGCTATCAGTTTTGTGAGTAATGAGGCCGATTCAGATGCTAACCCATCATGTACAGAGAGGTTAGGGATAAATTACCAAGGTATGGCACCTAGCAGACACCTGGTGAATTGATGTTTAAATGAATATGGAAATATAGTGTAGAGACTACACTGTACATTCTGTATCATTAGTCATATATGTGAGGCATAATCACCTTATGAAGAGTACCACCAGTCATCTTCATCAGCTGACTCAAGTCCCGATTCTTGGTGACTACTGAAGGTCACTATCAAGGCTGAGATGTTAAGTGAAGATAGTATGGTTTTTTACTTTACACATTCCCAATGTAATCTAAAAATTAGTTGCCAAGTTTACATTATTTTGGATTATTCAAGCGATTTAAAGGTGCGTTTAGATGATCATTTTTTGCTTCATTCAGTCTTCATTTCATTTCTAGTTTCATGCCGACTGAAACATATTCACGCATTTAGACGTTCATTTCTCGTGTCAT
>JAAAKQ030082409.1:3773-15004 GCA_010016005.3 Zanna intricata | reverse complement strand
CACACACACACACACACACACAAAGACTTGTTTTATGTCAAACGAATTTGTTTTATGTCGTAATATCAAAGAAGGGACATTTGCTCTTTGTAATGCACAAGTATACCATCACAGATTAAAATTTACTTTAAAAACCTGGTTCATATCCTAGATTAATAAAAACATGGATGACTACATCTATCCACGAGACGGCTCTTTGCCCTATTTTCACAACAAACTGTGACGAACTACAATGAAAAATTGTCACAATAGTGGACAAGATGCGCAATGTCGATGAATATTTAATGTAATCCACCTGGGTCACCGGATCAAGCTACATGCAATATTTTTTATGGGGATTTATGAAGGAACAAATCTTTGGTCTCTTCTCCATTCTGACCACAATGAACTTTGAAATCGTATAATTGTCATTACAGTGTTTATCGAGTAATTCTCATGTGGAGGGAACTAGAGTAGGTTAGATATGTAGTATACCAACAAAAGAGTGCAAACGTCCTACACTCAAATAAACATCCAAAGTCTCTATGTGCTTGACTTAGAAGCTACTCAATGAGAGTTTGCAGTTATTACCGCCAAATCTAGCGATATTATCTTTGTTAATATTATTTATTTTAATGTACAAATTAGTTTGCTTTGTGTTCGACTAGTATCGCTTGATTATTTGTTTTTCTTTCAATTGATTATTTATTTGTTTAATGGATTTTGTTTGTTAATATTTTTTCTTTATAGCTAATGAAGTATTGGCAGAAACATTTTTTTCTAATGAACTTTAAAATTACTGCTTGCTGATAACTATTATGATGAATTGACTTATTATAGGAAGTTCATTAAGAACCTCAATTTATGTGCTTAAAAAATAAATAAATAATACATCTTTTATTACAGATAAAATTCTTCACACCAGATAATCAGTGCACAGATAACTTGAAAAAATTCGTTCCTAGTAATGTAATTAATTACTGACTTTTAAAAAAAAATTTTCACTGTTGTAAATTGTGAAAAATATAATAAATTTTTTTTAATTAGTTAAAAAGTGTAATGAGTGTGGTGGAAGAAGACGTTTACATACAAAATATCCATAGCTATTCAAAATGATATATTCCTAACGTTTATTTTATACATTTTATAAGTAAATTAAATCATTAATAAAGCTGCAAACCTAACAAATAAAAAGAGTTAATGGAAAAAAGTGGAAAGAAGGGAATTTATAAGTGAATAATAATTTCATGGAATTATATTTTATTTTTTGTTAGATGTCTTTAAATTCAGGATGTTAGTTTCTTATTAGAAAAATTGTTTTATGTTTGGTTTTTTTTTTTGTTGATTTTACTGCTTTTTCCTTTTACACAGTTTAGAACGTAATTTACAAGAAAAATAAGATAAACGTGTGAAAGGAAAAATTGCGGAAATCAAAACCAAGATAATCTGTTTTAGAAGTTAGCATCAATTTTCCCACCTACCAGTTACTACTATTACACTAGCTTTCCCACCTAAGGTACAATCCTCTATAAAAAAATGTTATTTCTACTTTACACAAAACTTTCCATAAAATCTTGTTATATACAAGATTAAGTGTAAGGTAACTTGAATGTACAGTGTATGAGAGCTATTTATATACATTTTATTTATAAACAGAGTAGGAGGTATAACAAAACTTCACAGTAAGTTATTATAATAAATATTTTTGATATACATGATATACTCTTATAGAAAACTGAAATGTAGAAATTAACGAATATCCGGTTATAGAGGAGAATTCAATAATTGAACCTGCTACGGTAGAATCTTTATCGTAGTTAACATCAACAATGAAAGTGAATTTCTTATACTACATGTTAGAAGTAGTACATTCATAATTTTTACTTTAAATAGATAAAAAGTGATTAAATTGTTAAAAAAAAAACTTACATGAAACGTAAAAGATAAGAAGAGTAAAATTGATAACATTGCAGAATGACAGGAATTTCAATCACAACCTTCAAGTGAAGTGAAATTTCACTTGAAAGGTTATTAGATATTTTTAAATTCAATATTTTATCTTGTTATAATATATATATACATATTTTATATATACTTCTTAATTACCTTCTCAACTTATCTCTTGTAAAGGACATATTCATAAAGAAAGGACCATAGGCTTATATTTAAATATTAGCGGATCTGTACACAGTTTCATGCATGCATGGCCATCTATCCGCTTTTTACGAAGTCACTACAATGGTCGTTTTGATTCAGTAGTCGTTCGTTCATCGGCAGGATGAATGCAGATTGCAATATCTGCGACATTCGTTTCTCCCACCAGTTGCGAAGTGCGCGCTGTGATTGAACTTTAGTGTACAAAAGGATTTTCTACTGCTCAAATACATCGGAAATTATGCCTAGTGTATGGATCTATATAGACAATGGTGTCGAGACTTAAAAAATGACCGCATAAATATGCATGACGAAGAGCGGAGTGGCAGCCCCTATTCAGACTGACGAAATCTGATGTTGAATAAATGAACCAAAACTGCGATGTGGTTGGCGATTGATGATTAGTGCAGTTGGTGACGAATTTTTGCCTGTTGGACGCTCCTCTAACTAAATGATTGTTACAAAAAAAGCTCGGATATCACATATTATGTGCAAGATGTATACAGAAAACTTCACCGACCAATACATAGCGCAAAGAATGTGCAGTGGACGAGCGTTTTTGGACCGCTATCGACATAATGGAGATGATATGTTTTCCTACATTCTTACGGCGGACGAGGCGTAGATATAAAAATTATACAGTTTCCGCACTTGAGTTGAAGAATTTTGGCTACCGTTTTTTTAGGGTAAAAAGGGCGTCATTTCGGTTGATTTCATGGAACGTGGATCAACAATTACAGATGAGATGTACTACGACACGCTTACTAAGCTGAGATATGCGATCAAAAATCGACGATGCGGGAGACTGTCGTCTGGCGTAATTTTCTTTCACGACAATGCGTGTCTTCACACCACTGCCAACCAAAAAGGAGATTCAAGATTTTCACTGGAAACTTTTTCACCACCCTCCATATAATCCTGATCTTGCACTTAGCTTCTACTTCCTTCTTCTTGCATTTTACAATTGGCTTAGTGGATAACGGTTTGAAGATGACTAGGAACTAAAGACTGCCGTTGTCAACTTTTTCAATTTCTAGCCGGCGTAACTTATATGCAGAGGGGTTAAAGAAACTGGTGCAGCGTTACGAAAAGAGCTTAGAACTGAATGGCGATTATTTTCAAAAGTGAAGTAAATATGCAATAATTTAAAACTGTAAGTAAAAATCCTTTTTCAAGAGTTCATTTTTTTTATTAATAACCAAACGGCCCTTACTTTATGAATATACCTGTATAAAATTATTTCGGATTCTGTTCATCTTAAGCTATAGACACTCCATCTGGTAAACTGATCAAGCATGCTGTAACTATACTGATTACTTTATAATCCTATTGGTGTAATACAAGTATAAATAACTAACTCTTACAAAACATAGTTCTCACGTGTGTAACTGTTTTGTGTACAAACTTTTATTCCATTTTTACTTAACTCCAATCAGTTGTGAGTTTGCAAATAAGGCTTGGTAAAATTATTTAAATAATCCTTTCTATGTACATATTTATTGTACATTAAACATTAAACATACTCCTATTAATATGAGTCTACTATAGCAGACTTAGTATCATCATCATAGTACAAATCTTCATTCTTTATGACAACAGAATTTCATGGGATTGAAATAATTGTAGGTACAACAGTCCTAAAAGTATCAATAATACGATGTATTACTAATATACACTTCTCTAAAAATCATCACTTCGACCTTGAAGCAGCAATCTGATATTGACATTTTTTTAATTTCAATAAATTAACAGTAATTATATTTTACTAAATTTAATTTACTTACATTCCGATTAAGATACATATTACATTTTAATCGGGATGTAAATTATATATTCTATCTTAATCGAGATTTAACCTATATATTATATTTTAATCGGGTGAAATTATTTTATTCTTTCTTTATCTGTTTAGCCTCCGGAACTACCGAAGTGTACGGTTGGCGTTGTCTGTATGCGTGCGTCTGGGAGTGTTCCCTGTTTTGTGTGTGGTTGACGGAGTGCTCGCTTCTTTTGCAGTGTTTGAGAGATGGATTCTATTCTAAGTTATGGAGTAGTGATGTTAAGTAGTGTCGATGCGCCGCATCATTATTCAGTTATTTGTTATTTGTATATTTCTTAATTTCAATATAATCATCTGAATTTGGACAGTGTGTTCTTTTATTTATATAATTTAAAATTTACGGTCCTCCGTGCATATGTTCTCTTGAGTCCGAGATCTTCGATAAGGACCCAGTCCGTATACCGTACAATATTTAATTGTTCATTATACTATTTCCACTCGCATATCATTACATTTGATTTACTTTTATATTCAGATTGAAGTACTCTCCTAACAATAAATCTACGACACGACGCGCTGTTTAGCCTTTCTTGCATCTCATCTATGATGTCTGTCAAAAGTGTAAGGTTATTAGAGAATCTTTATATTTTAGTTTTTTCCACCCCGGATAATTATTCTGCTCTCATAATCTTTCTTAATTCTGTATTCTTTCTTCTACGTACAGTTAAAAAGTTAAGGAAACCTATTGTATCCTTGTCTTACTCTTTTCGAATCAGAGCTTGCCGTTATTAATCCTTTACTTTTACAGCTTCTATCTGATTCTTATACAGATTAAAATATTTTTTAAAAATATTTCTTAAAATATTTATAATTAAAAAACTTTTATTTTTTTTAAATTTTGAAAATTTTATTACATTCTCAATTATCGAATACCTTTATATTTATTAAATTTACAAATGCTATGTAGATTATGGGTTTCATATTTTTTATGCATGCTTTCTAAAACTGAGTCAGACTACCTCTTTTATATCCACGCTGTTTCTAACACCGAGCATGGGGTACCCCGCTCGTCTTTAACAATCTTTACCACATGGAGTGACATAAAAAGTTTTGAAAAAAAAAATTATAAATGGCGGATTCTAGAAAAAATTATAGCATATAATATGGACATCCACTTAGAGTGAAAATTATAAAATCGGTTACAGCTATTAAAGTTATTAAAAAATATAGATAATTTTTGTAACTGTTCTTCAACTAGCTCAGCATATATATTTAAGTTTTGTTTTAATATAATTAAAAGCTAACGAATTACAAAGCGCCCTTCTCAGTGTAATTTTACACGCCGCTTGATGCTTTAACGTTAAAGTTGGCTAATACGTTTTGTCTGTGAATATATTGCTGTGTCATTCTACTGGCACTATTAGTGCAACAAAAATAGATTAAGAGGAGAAAACAATTTCAAAGTTGTTGAAAATTTACATAAATGTTAAAAATATTTGCATTAAATAAAAATTAATCCCTTATTAAAATTAATTTCTTTTTTCATGTAAAAGAATTTGAAGAAAAAGACAGCGATTTAAAAAAAAAAGTAATTTCCTTAAATGTGATTTTGAGAAAATGTGTAAGGTTTCAAAGGTAAAGAATTACCTTTTTTTAAAGAAAAGTTTTTTAAATTTTTTTGTGGAAATATTTTGTTTTTACCAAATACATTTACAAAACATTTAGAAGGGTTTTAAATGAAGAATGATTAATTTAATTTATATGGTAACAGTTTTCATATAGACTATTAAGAAGCTGTTTTTATTAATTATTTTTTTGTCTTTTTTTAAAATATGCACTTTTATTATATATAACATAATTAACAGCATTCAGTAATATTACAAAGGTTAAAGTTTATAAAATGTTTAAAATTTCTGTGTTTAGTATATTTTTACGATGACAGTGAATAAAGTAAAAGACGTGAAAGTACTCATTCATAACAATTGTCCAAATTATATAATAAAAGATTAGTCAGTTTTAAACGATGAAATCTACATAATTGTTTTTGATGTAATATGTCTCGTTCAGTTTAGGGGAAAAACATTTTCTTTCAAAATACCACCATAGTTTTTTAATCCCATGATTCTCAAAAAACTAGAAAAAACACAATGTACCTCATAGTCAGGAATGTTTTATTCTCTCTGTTTACAGATCGAAGGGACCAGTCTTACGATTTTTATTTTAATATTATTTGAAAATATTCTTTTCCGTAAAATATTTGTTTGATTTTCACAAATCGACCGATAAAATCGAACTTTATTGATAAAGTTAAAAAAAAAATGGGATTAAGATTTATAATCAAAACTGAAAATTGAATTACAGCTGTCAAATTTCAATCGTGACTTTTAAAATTTATATTCATGGTTTAATATTATAAAGTTCTTGGTGTTTACAAAAATTATATTTTCACGCAAAGTTGAAAATTTTTAAATTGTCAGTTTCTTATTCTGGCAAAGCATCATTTATTAGTGAATAAAAAAAAAAACATGGATGTGTTCATTTTTTTCAAAATCGTCATACAAAACGTTCTCTATGTATATAGAAATAAATATATTTATCAGATTACTTTACATATGTATTTATTTTGATAATGTATTCGCAGTAAATAAGTATTGACAATATCCATTGAGAAATCTTCATTACAAATTTCAGTATTTGTACTAATCATCTGAGGATCATTAATTACGAGCGTACAATACATTCATGTTTTATTTTAAATTAACATGGAAAAAAGTATAAAATATTTTATTGGGAAATAACATTTTCGAAATGCTTCATTAAAAATAAATATAACTATGATGATAAATAAAGCTTATCTATGCAGTCCGCAGGTCACACACAACGGTCAATCAAAATCTTAAATTTTATTTTCTTAAAAACAATATCACAATGTCACAGAGGATTATCAGGTAAAATACAGTTATTTAATTATTTCATTTTTTACATTTTTTTACCGTAGATTTTAACAAATTTTTAATTTTATTCTCTATTTATTACTTTTGAAAGATTAGTAGGCCTGTGCTAAACAATGGGACGTTTATGGACTGATGATGATGAAAATTTATTCCAAATTAATCCACACAATAATGTAGCCTTGCTGGAGTTAGAAAGACTTAGAAACATTCAAAAACCGTTTTGAAGAAACATATCTACTGCAGCGCCTCCTGATGGCTTATAACCGTAAAACTAATCTAAGAACATGCTCTGAAGTGATACCTTTATAATGAAAAAAACCGCATCAAAATCGGCCCAACCGTTTTAAAGAAACACATCTACTGCAGCGTTCCTGTAGTGGCCTATTGCCGTAAAACTAACTAATCTAAGAATCTGCTCTGAGGTGATACCTATGTGTTAGTATTAAATCGTATCGAAATTGATTAGTTTTTGAGGAAAATGGTAACAAACATACAACCTCTTACCCTAAATGCATATAACGTCTCCGTTCCGTCGTGGGTAAAAAAGATATATAAAATCATAATTAATGTAATTTTTTTTTTTTTTTAATTAATAGTTATTTTATTAATTTTGGTTTAAATATTTTTTGATTTAAATTATTTTAATATTATGAGTTTTCTGTAAACCGCTTATTATACTTCTACTTATACTATTTGTAACTTATTCTACCCTCAACGCCGCATACTGAAGTACAATAAGTTATAAATCTGTTAAAAAACAAACAGATTTTTAGCGGAAATCAAAGTAAAAACCAGATGTTTCAGATGTAACGGTTCTCACTTTGATTCCCGCTACAACTAGCCACCCTTTCAAAGCTGGCAAGCCAAGATTATCACATTAATTTTAAATTTACTCAGTATTCTGTTTAAATATTTACTTAAAACGGAGAAAAAAATAAATAAATGATAGTTTCATATTGTTGACGATTCCTCTTCTTATTGTAAATTTTTACCAAATCATTACTATTTAACTCATTAGTGCGTGAATAATTTCTACCGTACAAATTTAACTGCCAATTTATCTTGTTAGTACTTTTATTATTCCCGAATTTAATAACATAGATTTTACGCGATGTAATAACAGTTTAATGAATTTTACGTTTAGAATCAAATTAAAATAGTTCAGCAATCAGTAATTAAAATTATTTTGATGTGTGATTCGCCCTTAATTGTTTGAATAATTTGTTAAGGTTTTCTTATATCTCATAATAACAAGGTGCGAGAATATATGTACGTAATTAGTACTATTATTTCATTAGAAGCCCATTTTAATACAATAAGTTTATATGAATTTTTTTAATAGTAGAGTACATGGGAAATAACAGTTTGTTCACTGCGTGAAAGTTAAATAGTTGTATTTAAAAAAAAAAAATTTAATATTAAATAAGTTACTACTTTTAAGAAACTTTGTAATAGCCTCCTAATCGTAAAGAACGCTGAATTTATTTTGAGTAAAGTTATTAATAAATAGATTTAATGAATATTTAATAATATTAGATTTTATTCTTTTTAATCAAGTTTTGTAAAATCTAAATTTCGAAAAAATTATTTATAATTATGTATTTTTATGTCAGACATGGTTTTTGAAAATTTTAATATTCAAGATTTAACTTTATTATTAACAAGAAAATGAGGAAGTAAAAGAAGAGGAAATCTAGGAAACAACGTTTTCTGTACAACTTTATGTTACAGCAGTGTATGAATAATCATAATCAATAAGTTATTATATTTGTTAAGGATTATTTTTATTATAACAACTTAGATAATTATGATTGATTACAAGTTAGTGAGCTTCTAGAGGAATTTAAAATAAACAAAATTCTTTCTGTTTATTTACCTTAATAATTATCTCATTCCACTTTAATTATTTAGTCTAACAGATATCGAATAGTACTGTACTTAAAATAAAGATATAATTATGGCTTGGTTGTTTGTTCTTTTATTGTTATTCTTATCACTTATTTTATTACAGTTTTATTTATGATTCATGAAATAGCAACTGAAAATTATGTTTTATATATGTACGTTTGCATTTTGTTAACCCTGGATAAATCACTGTATTATCATAAATAATTTGTTGAGCAGTGAAGCATTCACCCCCAATCCAACGGTGTGCAAAAAAAGTAGTTGGATATAAAAAATTATCTTTAATGGAAGTAATTGTATTCTACCGAAATCAACTTGTATTAATAAATTTAATAGGCTTTTTTGCAAGTAAAAATTTTTTTTAATTAAGCTTTCGCTGTTCTACAATTACATCATAGTTACTGATAGGAAATTTTGAAAATTATGTTATTATTTTTTTTCCCGAGAATAGATAGTCTTATATGATTAATCTTTTGAGTGATGTTGTAACGAAAACCTCCGCTTGATTTTTAATTTTTAAATTAAACAAAGTTTTTTTAATTTTTTAAATTACATTTTTAGTAAATTAATTATTAAATTAACTTTTCACTTAATCAACTTTTAATGAAATAATTCCATTTAATTTTAAATTGATTCAATTTATATACGTTTTACTATAAACAAGAATATATTATAATTTGTTTGTCAATTAATTTACTAAATTAAACATGTAAGTTGATTTATTTTAAGTAGGCTGTTACAATTTAACATTGTGCAGTAATTACAAGTCCGAATTGTAAACTTTAAATAAAAGACAATTATTTAATACGTATTCGTGTGCTTTATCTGGGAACTTAATTCCCTGAAGTGTCATTTTTATATCCCTTAACGTGTCAAAACTGATGTGAATTCCATACATTTATGTGTGTATTTATAGTAAAATTTTCAGTTTAATATGTAAAATAGACTCTGAAGTATGAATTTTCACGACAGTTGTGGTGTGTATAATTTTTTTTTCATACATCATGTTTTACATTTTATATTTAGCAGCGAAAAAATAATACTGTAGTAGGATTAACAATCACTGGGCGCATTTGAGCAAAATATATTGGATTAGACGATTAATACGTTGTTAGTAATTTATTTATTAGTCTTATTTTTAATTTAAGAATGATGTTGAAATTAAAATTTAAACCGTTTTAAAATTAGCTGCTTAAATGAATATTGCATTCATTTCCACATTTTAAATGAAATACAGCTCCCAGAAAATTATTAGATGGGAGATCGACTTATAACTTCTTACAAGTACAGTAAATTTCTTTTCGTAAAGATTTGTCATCAGTCTACGTATTGTTTAATCTGGCTTCTTGTTCACGTTCAGAAAGAAAAAAAATATCCCGTTGAATTTAGGGAATTTGAAATACCAGTGAATAAGAAATATTTTTGTTAGATTTCTATTCAAGGAAACATTCTTGTTATCATGTGTGAATAACCAGTTTTAATGGAACATCAAATTGATATACAATATTCGAGTATCTACCGATAATATACAAACTGAACTACACTTAATCACCTCAACTGTTGGATAAAAATGAGTTCATGAGGATGGAAATTGTTATAAACGTACAATTAATTGTGTTTTTTAATCTAACTTATAATAGATCTCTATTAAGTTATTAGTGCTTATAAACAACGTACTGCCTTATGATAGTAGATGCAATTTTTTATGCTTTTACCGCGATCGATATCAAAGTAAAGTAACTGTCAAAGGCGTTTCTTCTTATCAAAGAGATAATTAAATATTTGGAAACAAAAACTTATGTATTAGTCCTGCATTAATACAGATTGTGTATCATTAAGGTTTTATTTAAAAATATAGTAAACCTATTTATTTATAAAGATCAGACAGACTAATGAGAATAATTGATTGTTAAGTAAAATACAGTGATAAGCAGATTTACTGTGCGCAGCACTATTGAATTCTGCGGATTGTAGCGTCATGAATAGCGGACATGAATAGGTCCGCTTTGGAGCTCCCTCTTCATGTATGCAGTTATTAAAACACAATTAGTGTTTACGATTTTAATGAAACAGAAACTATATAGCTGCGTTTCATGTTAGTACGTATTATATATCCTGAAATAATTAAGGTTATCTGTTATGATAATTCATCTCTTAATAAAAATCTGATGTGGACACCATTTGACTTCCTTGTATGCCTATTAAATTAATATATACATTTTAAAAAAATGAAAAGTACAAAAAATTTATTTCATTAATTACTTCTGATACATTTTTATGTTATCTTTAAATATTATTTTATGTTATTTTATTATTTATCGTAATTTTTTTTTTTACAATCGGCGGTTAATAATTATTAATAAATCAATATATTTTAATTTTAAAAAAAGTTAAAAGGGGATGAAGTCTGATTCGAATCAATGGGCCTTCCCCTTGAAAGATCCAAATATTTCATTAAT
>JAAAKQ030082387.1:0-15006 GCA_010016005.3 Zanna intricata | reverse complement strand
AAATCCGTATAAAAATAACTACCTTTACTAGGATTTGAACCTTAGAATTCTCGACTTCGAAATCAGCTGATTTGCGAGGCCGCGTTAACCATTAGACCAGCCCAGTGGGCTATTATATTCTCAAATTGCACATTTGAAAGTTTTCATGATTTCACGTGTGAAAGATGGTAAGCTTTATATGTTTACTGAATTGTTAGTAATAATGACCGTAGCCATAATTCATTTAAACTCCTTTTGCTATGATCCCGATTAAACAAATTTTTTTAAAATTTTTTCTTGCAAGGGGGTCGAATTCCGTAAATAGTTAGATACGAGTAATTTATTATTAAGTTTTATTTTATAGTAATTCTTTACGCTTTTTTTCAAGATCTTTGTTTAATAAAGTCGAATATTGAACCATCCAGAATGGTAAAATATAGAGAAAAAAAAACAGTGGATTTTAAGGATTTTTTTGATTAACAAAATACATAGTAGAACATATATAACGTGTAACGTTTTAAACAAACGGATCTACTAAGACATTGTTATGTTAAAAATTAAGACCGCTGAATTGCTTATGATTGTCGGAGTAATTGTTATTTTTTATACTTCCTGCTAAATTACATAACATCTGTAATGTTAACGAAATTGGAATTGAAGTTAAATATGGATTATATACGAACACAGTTCATTGCTACTTTTGAATAATAATCAATTCTATTTACATAAGTATATCAAGACTGCAGTCAAGTTAATTTTTTTTTTCTTTTTTTGTAAATGAATATTCATTGAAGTCATATAGTACTTCAGTTATCTTGTCAAATAACAAGCGGCTATCTGGTTTTTAATTAATTATTGAATATTTTAATTAATTTTATATTCCTTTCTTCTTGTTGTGTTTTATTGTATTCTAATCATGGTGTGGAACAAAGAACAAAACTACTTAGTGAGCGTATTTTTTATTACGATGACGCGCGTGTGATTTGCATCTAACCAGTCAAATGAGTGATGTTAAAAAATGGAATGCATTTTTCAAATAATGGTATTATAATTTCGTTGAATTTGTAATTTTAGTGTTAGGTTGGCGACAGACATGTGGGTCATATCTTGTTCTTATCGATGTAATTATAAAAAAAAGTTATCGGATATCCGTTTCTAATAAATGAATTTTACAAGAAAATAATTAACTGAAAGAAAAACTTATTAAACGCAGAGTTATAACATCATAATCAGAAACATAATACGAGACAAATTTAGGATTTTTGTAAAATTATTTAAAATAACAGATAATTAATCGTAATCCAGCTTGAAAATTATTTCAAGGACAACGATCAAAATGGTAGATAATAAATTTATTCGAGGACAATATTCGAATCTATATCTTGTAAATACAGCATCATTCTTGCCCAGAAATTTGTGAGTGTGATTTAGCATCTAATTATATGTATGTTTATTGTTATTAATGTAGAGCGTAAATGTGTTATTGGTGTAAAGGTTACAAAGTTTTTTCGGGTATGCCTGGGCGTTGTGAAATGTTCTCTAAATAAATCAACTTCTGGAAACATGATAACATTGGAAAAACCCTTTACTTTCAAATTCACTTTAATATTAGGTGGGCGGGTCTGGTTAAAAGTTAAAAATGCGTTTAACGTAAAATATGCTTTCTATTCTAAATTTTGTTTTCCTTAATTTCATTTTACGAAAATGAAAAGTTTATATACACATACATACTCGTATTTTACATACATCTATTTCAAGTGTGTTCTTAAGGTGCCTGTAAATGACTGTCAGCTGGCCGAAAAAGTTTTAATATGTCGTCGTTGTTTGTTTCATCAGTCCTTATTTTGAAATGAAAATGTGAATGCACTACTTCAACGCTGCAAACATATTATAAACTAAACTTTCATATATACTTATTTACTCTGATTCCTGTCGGTCGCAAAACGACTGACCTTCGACTTTTCAATGACTTTATGAGAGAAATACCGTTAAAAAAACGGAATATGAATGAGGAGAAAATTTCCTGTAAGGGGGAAATCTACCTTCTAAAAATACTTATTTTTCTTTTGAGATTATAAAATTAATATTTTGCACACAAAAATAATGTTACTTAAACATTAGAAAAATTTTTTTTAAATTATAGTTTATTCGAAACCCCCCTCCACTAATAGTCTGTGAGACGGAAAAAATGACTTTCACGATAAATATTATAACTTTTTACGTTTGAAACGATTCAAAAGCCGTTATTAAGAGAAAGTTCTATTTTATGCAAGCTGTATGGATTTTATTCTAACCACTTCCATGGAAATGTTAAAGATTTTCTAGTTTTTTCAAAACTTCTGAAGTAAATTTGACTTTAATATTTTTTAATAATTTTTATGTTAAGAATTAAGTTATATCTATACTAGGTTGAACAGAATATAATGTTTCGAGCAATTTAAAAAAGTATCTAGATGAAATAGAACTTAAGTTATAAAGTTTTTAGTGACTAAAAATACCTGAAAATAAAATAGACTAATAAAAAATGTAATAACTTATAGTTTTTATTCACTCCTAGGAATTCCTCCTTTTAGAAATCTAAATTTTGACGACATTATGGAAAACTAATAATGTTACAAGTTGAATATAGTTGTACTAATAACAAAGACACAAATAATGTTTATGAAAGTTGCAAAATAAATAATCTAAATATTTACAGAATATAATCATTAAAATACAACTTTTTACCACATATGAACATAACCTCAAGCGTGAAATAAAAAACCCTTAAATATAAGAATAAATTAAAATTAATTTATCTTTTTATTTTCTTACTAGGAATAGCTGCTACCTTGTGAACAAAATATGTACTAATAAAGAGTGATGTAAACTTTCAAACAACACAAAAATTACCTCTGTAGGTAACATAATTCCTGAGATAATGTCATTAAAATTTGAAGTTTTCTGCGGGGGAAAAAGAACATTTCACCATGGCAGCGTCATGCAAATAATTTTTTAATAATATTTCCAGTCCTAATTCCGGGAGAAAAAATATTACTAGTAAAAATAGAAAGGTATAAACGATTAAAAGAGCAAGTAAAAAACTTTTTTTTTCCGGGGTAGATCCTCCCCAGAAGATGGCTATAAAAAAAAAATTATTCAATGTAATTTTGTTTTTAAAACTTATCATTTTTTCCTGACTACTTTTCATGTGGACCAACAGTTACCTATGAGTACATGAAAAATTTATTATAAAAATAAAACTTATTCTGATGGATATATAATAATACGATATAAAGATCCCATCATGAACAGGTAATGTTATTCCTCAATTAAAAAGAGGAACTGTCCTAGCGTATGCTTGGATAGATCAAGGGAAACGCTGGTAAAATCACGGTCGTAGCTGTATATATATACATATATATATATATATATATATATATACTCACACTGTTAATTACAAAATAAATGTTATTAAAGCCTATATTAATTATTTAAAGTATTAAAAATGAAATAATTTTTAAGTAAATTCATCGAGATACTAAATATTAAAAAAAACTACAAAATAAATCACAGTTCAAAAGGCGTTAATAAAAATTATTTCAGCACATGTATATATATACATGTTGAACAGAAATGCGAAAAAATTTAGTTTTGCAAAGGTTTTAAATGTCTTTTTTTTTTCAATTTATATCGACGGAATAATACTGTTTGTAAAAGAAAATCTCTTATTATATTTTAAATGTAGAAAAACTTTTTGAATAATTCGATAATTTATTAAAAATGCTAACAGATGCTTTCATTTCAGCTTACATTTCTTGTAAGCTGAAATATTTGATTGAGCTTCATTAAAGCAGTTCTGTTTTCTTATTTGATAAGAAATAGATATATTTTTTATTTTTTAAGAGTTGGTTGTTTTTCTTTTTAGTAAAGCTTATACAATTATATACATCATTAGAATTACATTTTATTTTTCATACGAATGTGCGGTGGATTTCTAAACTATTGTTACAATCTCAGTTTGTATCTCAGCAGTATCCGAAGGAAAAATATGCCGTGACGTCACATCATTTCCGGCTGATATTCATGCTGTTATACCTCTCCTCTTCCTATGTATAGTAAGCGCTTGTGGGCAAATTCACTCTTGTTATCTTATCTCAAATTCCCTTTCATTCTAATTTCCTTTTAAACATCACAGTATGTCATATGTAAGGAAGAAAGAAGCTTGGGTTAGAACTACATACCTTGGTGAAATCATTAAATTTATATACGAACAAGATTTAACAAGATAGTGCAGTGAATCAAAATTCCATGAACCTTACTGATGAGGGATGTGAATACGGGCCAAGTTTTGATTTGTTAATTTTCATTAGTTACTACAATCAACAGTAGTTTTTGTTAGTTTTAATTTTCACTTTTTCCACCGCACTTACAAAAAAAAAAAAATATTTTATATTGCATATAACAAATGATGGTTTTGATAAACCATTTGCAAATCAAATGGTTTTGATAAAGAAAGACCTATAGAACAGTTTTCCGTAGATGATATTTTAATTATTCAGATTTGCGATGAAAACTAGTTGGCCAACATTGTTAGTTGTTTCGATTATAAATGATTGTGCTCTAAACTATTACGCTTACTCCCTACAATCATCTACATTTGATAAATAAACTTCATAATATTTAATGGTAAGATAAAAAGAAATATAGAAGTGACAAAAAAATATCAGACCGCTCTCGGCATTACCGTTCTTATCTGTTGCTGTCCCGCTGAATCAAAATTTATCCGAAATATAGGTCTACCCAGAAGAAATCAGCCTAATTTTTTCAAGGTCTTTTTGTTTAAATTACGCCAACAGTTGTGTATGAAAAGTGTTTTCAACGGAGAAAAGTGAAAAAGAATAATCGTTATTAAATTTACGTTACTTAAACTTTTTTGAAGCGCCGGCCTCTGTGGCCGAGTGGTAGCGTCTCGGCCTTTCATCCGGAGGTCCCGGGTTCGAATCCCGATCAGACATGGCATTTTTCACACACGCTACAATTCATTCATTTCATCCCTCTGAAGAAATACTTAATTATGGTTTCGGAGGTTAAACATAAAAAAAATAAAAAATAAATAAACTCTTTTGAAGCATTACACAGAAGAGAGAATATGTTTAGCGTATTAAAAAAAAAAGGACGTTTGTTATTTGGAAAACACGTTCTGATTTCCTACGTCTATTAATTGTACACACTAGCTTGTTATGAATAGTAATAGTTGCTTTCATTTATATTGTGTGTTACTTTATTTTAAATTCAATCGTCTGTCATTGTTATTCAGATAATCGGTTTTGTATCTTTGATTTAACATGTTGTTAATATATTTGTTCTTTTAAAATTAAAGTATTTAACATTTTCTTGGAATACTAATTACTATATTTATACTAATGTCTATATTTACGTGCAGTAAGAAGAAGAATAAATACCCACAGTTATTAATTATGTTAAATTTGCATTTTTTTTACTCGTTAATAACTGCCAACATGCGGATTCATCAAAAACGTTTCAGACTATTAACGATGGGAATGCAGCAGTGACCTTGAGCGATCTCCATTGATTTTGCAAACATTTAATTACTTTTAATGCCCTTATAAGACCAGCAGCTTATAAGACCAGTTTAACCTGGTGAACTGGTCTTATAAGCTGCACTGAACTGAGAGGCTTATAAGCTTAAGTTCAACTTATAAGCTGAGCTGAGGGGGAGAAAACAGATCGAGAATGTATTTAAGAGTCGGTATTCTTGTGTAATAATAAGAGCTTTATATTTAATAAGAAATTGGGTCCCTTCAGTTTGAAAGAATTAAGTAAATTTTTAATGAGCAATGACGTGGTGGGTTAAATATAAAATTCATTATCCTTTGTTCGTGAAAACGCTTTCAGTCAGCAGTAAACTTCTGAAAAATGTTGATGGAAACTTTTATGCACATGATTTCTTGTGTATTTGTAATACAGGAAGACAGAAGGATAAATTGTGTAAAGAAAATAATTTTTTTTTTAAATTGCTTATAGCCTATCTAATGAAATATACATGAAAATTAGCGCAAGCCTGACGTTGTATCGTGTGATTGCAAAGGTTTTGTCCTGAGTTATGATATTCTAAATCGAATCCTGTTGACAAATGGAACATAAAGTACAAAGTGTGAATAATTATCGTGTTGCGTTTTATACGGGTATCGTAAATGGGCGGACCTTACTTATGACTATGGATACATTCGAGAAGTTAACGGAATTGTGACTGATTGTTATGAAAATTGTTATTTTATTTTTAACAGACTTGCGGTACTTTTAAAATACTATAATCGATCTTTTAGATTAACAAAAACCTTGGGTAACAGATTCAAAATAGTCTGATCATTTTATCTACTGAGTTAATATATTTCTTGATGTAAATTATCGTTAATTAAATTTCAAGATTTTATTTAGTAATAATGTGATTTTGTCTATCAATATTATAATTACAGTGTAGTATTAATTCTAATTCAGTGTTAAAATTAATAATTTTGTTTAAATACATTTTTTTTATAATATAGAATTACTCAACTGAAGTAGATTACGAAAAAGATTACTTGTAAGATGTATTTCGTACTGAAATTAGCTTCGTATTTTTTTCTTGTTAATGCCCTTTCCCTACTGGAAAATGGATGTCATCGTAGTGATTTTTACCTAGTTTATAGATCTTTCAAATAATTTATTCGAGCTTTAGTTGAATCATTTCCGTAAATTTTCTAGCCTGAAATTGTTTTCGTCCACAACAACTTTTGATCGTTATGTTTCTTAGCGTGATTTTCTTCAACAGTGAATGCTTTTCTCCTCTATTTATAGCTTATGTATTCAATTTTTTTTTTCTTTTAAATAGTTCTGAGGACTGTAAAATTTTTAATAAGTCTTTACAAAACTCATATACGCTAAAGCTTATTTTTTATTTTATTTTGCTTCATATTTTGGTATCATTATTATTATTTATTTATTTTTTATTTTTTTTAGATTTTGATCTCGTTTATTCCTATAAGCTTAATTTTTAAATATAGTTATGATGAGGTTGTAATGACCACGTATCAGAAGATAAAATTTATATTGCGATTTTAAAATACAATTATAACATAATTGTAAAATATGTTTTTCCTGAATTTGAGGTTCCAAAATTTATTCTGAAGAATAATTATTGGACTTTAATTATTTGTAATAAAAGAGTTTGGTATAGAACAGTTGAGTCGAATAAATTATTCATATGCTAGGTCCATCATGTTTACAGAGGTACCAGAAAACTGATTTCCTAATTTGTAAACTTTTATGCATAGTAATGTTATCCTATTCATTCTGGATAATTTTCCATCATTAAGTCTGTAGTCTTTTAGGTGTTTTTATTAGTTATTAATTATTACTCCTTAGATTTTATGAAACGTAAGTTTTATAGATAATTTGTTTATCGTAGTTATAATAAAGGAACATTGGGAATAAAGCGTTCATAAAATTTTGTTATTTTTGCCTACAGTAACATAAAAATTTATGATTTGAATTTCTGTAATTTTTTAACCTACTTCTATTTTATTATCGTTGACCTATTGTTGTCTCGTAATAAATCTCTTGCATGTTACCCTGGAATTTGCAAGGGTAAACAATTATTCTATTATATCAATCAGACCTTATCTTCTTTTTTCCATTTTTTGCAATTTATTTACTGATTTACTTTCATCATAATATCTAGACCATATTATTCAATTTTATAATTTATTTTCCTTATCTACAAATTAATTAGAGTAACAGTTTGTTTGGTCATATGATAACAATAATTTATTTATTAAAAAAAAAATAACATTAACACAATTTCATACTGCAATGTATGTCACTGGTAGTGAGATTGGTAAGTAAATATAAAAGTTTTTACGTTTTCTGATTGTAAGATGAAAGAAGAATAAAATTAAAAACCGGTTAACTTTCTGAAAATGTGGAACTGTATTTGTAGCTATTAAGCGCCTAATTTATCCGCAGTATTTCAAGTAGAAGAATTTGAAAATTTCTCCGGTTGTGTGTTAACAAATTAAAATGATTTATTAACTGAGTTCACTTAATTCTGCCCGTTTATGTATGAGTAGAACGCATTAATAAAATTACAGCTGTTATTCAGATTAGACCATTATTGATAGATTTTATATATTACATATGATGCAGAACGTCACGTTTAATGTCAGATATAATTATATCTTTAAGATCGTGTCAGGGAGATTTGGCAGGGCTCTATCGAGTCTTACAGAAGATAGATGCAGCGATGTATCAGTGTTCTTTTCCCGGATGCGGCGCCGTTGGCAGTCAGGAAGATTGCAGCGGTGGATATTCCGCTTTTCTAGATGCAGGAGCTTGTGACGTCTGCCATTGCAAAGGCGGAAAGGACAGCAGCGGCAAGGTAGCTGCAGTTTTGAGGCTCATGGGCAGAATGGGGGGTGGGGCACGCACGTCAAAGAAAAGGATGCTTGCCTTCGTTGCGCGGTCTGGAACCACCGTAGGTGGTTCCTGCGCCGTAGGTTAGCAATAGGTGTGGCTTGTACCTGTAGTACGGTGGCTAGTGAGACTTCTGTACGCTGAACGCTGACTTTGTAGTCGCTTCTGTTCAGCCAGCGGAGCTGTTGGCGGAGGAGGTCATCAAATGAACTTAGGGTAAGACTAGGGGTCAAGCCCGAAGATATTTGTTGTGTAAATGGCAGCGGAGGTGGGACTTCTTAAATCAGGACACCTAGACGAGGAGGTTGATCCCTCGGGTCGAGCCGTGGGTCGATAGTAAACATGGTGAGTTGAGTTTTGCGCTCACTCAGTTTCTTACCGGCTGCAGGTGTTTTAATGATTACCTGTATCGAATGCATAGGCAAGCTTCTAACCTTTGCATTTATTACGATGAACTGTACTCACCTGCACATATTCTACTCAATTGCATCAGGTGGGACGCTTGTAAACTTGAAACTGAGCGGCTTATTGGGGGCTGACTACCTATAATTGCGTAGAGGCGATGCTTTTTGGAACTGGGACATGATAGGTTCCATGTTGGAGAGGATAATAAAGTGCAAGTTGGCGGAGAGGTGGAAGATTTACAACGTTGTATTTCATTTCTTCATTTTTTCGTGTGTATAGCATAAATAGTCTAGTTATTGGGTAGTGTGCTCCGACGAAAGGTTCTGAGGTTGAGTATGCTAAGAATACTGTGGAGGAAGCAAAGATTGTATTTTAATCACCCTGTAAGTTCGCGTGCTTGTGTATGTGAAGGGAGAAGTGGTGTGCAGTGGTAGGGTAGGGCTGGGCGGACAGCCCCATTCAGGAGGGGTGGTGATTCTCCCCAGCGTCCCCAAGTGAACGGGGACTCCTGGGCTCCTAGGTGGGAAAATGTTAAGACCAAAGACCGGGTTGGGGGGCCCCTTCCGTCTGGGTTTGGGGGCTCTCTGATTTGAGGCGAGGCAAGGGAAAGGACATAGACCCGGCTGACCGGATGGTATCCCACCGGGAATGGCATCGCCGGGGTCCGTCGGTTAAGCCATCTGGAGGTTAGAGGCAAATGGCATCCCTTAAGGCCGAGTAATACAACTTTATGTGGGCCCAGTCCTAGGAATAGCGGTTTAAAAGAAAAAAGTAATAAAGATTTAATTATATAAACTACTTTCCTAATTAAACATTCAGTTAAGATATTTTTCATTGGTAGCCGTTTTCAATTAAATATTTCCTATTTGAACATTCGCAATTTTATTTGAATCTGTGTTTACGTTCTTTCCATTTCTATTGTTAGCGATTACGTTTAATTGTTTTGTAAATCGGTAATAACTTACGGCGATTTGTTTTACTAACTACTACTTCTACTATTATTGCTGTCTGCAAAAAAATTCTACTTTTAAAACTTAGATTCGATTTTTTCATGCATTTAATATAACAAAAAGTATACTTTCAAATGCAATATTATTTCCTGGAATTTGTAATTTAACCTCTCTGGCTGGATAAATTTGTTTTACATAATTACAAATGTAGATAAAAGAAAGAAACACATGACTTTAATAAATAAAAAACTTATTTATTCTTTCTTTTAATTTCAGCTTTCAAAGAAAACTAACAGATTAAGATTTAATCCCGCTTTCGAACTGACCCGACATTTATTGTAATGAAATAGTAATATTATTACTACTACTGCTGCTAATAATAATAATAAACATTTTATAACAATAATAATAATAATAATAAAACAACGGCCGTGTGTATGCTACGGTCGTCGTTGTCGACAACGATATGAGTTATGTAATTTGATTGCAACTGGTAGAACTCCTTTCTCTCTTAGGTAGTGGGGACCTGCAGAGAATGTAATGTTTTAAGTTTTAGGCGTTTTAAGGACATTGCTTCATCGTTTACGTTATACTAACTGGCGGTGCAACTCGCGTTTGCTTTAGCAGTTGATTAACATATGTAATCATAACCGTGTCGATAAAAGATAAACACGGATGGATTTAACAAAAAACACTTTGTAATATGAACAAGGAATACGAGGAAAACTATGGTAGTACGGCATTATCTATCGTCTCGCATATTGTTTTTGATATTAAAACGTATATTTGGATTTTGATACAGATCTCAACTAAGATCTCAATTCAACAATAACAATAATAATTATTTGGAATCATGTTTTCAGAGTTCATATAGTTTTGATATTTACTGTATATTAATCGTTTCTTAGTTCTTGATTTAATAATAACGTATGGCTAATAGAAAATTGATCTTTGTCCCCGAGTGTTCAGCCTAAATTTACTTTTATCTTTTGTAACGTCAAGAAATGAAGAATAATAATTTTTTTGTGAGGGTGTAATTGTGTGCATTGTTTTCGTCATTTTCATAAGTAAATCTCAAATTTCTTTAGTATTCTTTTCAACTCATACTGAGTTTATCACTCGTGTAGAAGAATTTTTATGTTTAATTAAAATGAATTGTAACCTACTTTTATTTTTTTAATGAGTCTAAATGTAGATATTTCACTTAATAATTACATAAAACGGTCCGCAGCATACGAGCCTGAAACACTATTAATAATTGTAGGACTCATTACCATAATCTATTTGTAGCCTTTCAGGCTAAACTCATACTATAAAGTATATTTAAAATTAGTTCAACATTCATCTTGGTGCAACATAAAATTTGTTTATTTTCATAAAATTATATATATAGTTTTATTTTATTATTGAATGATTTTATTCTTTCTGAAAAACGAGAGTAGGGTAAAAGGGGTTATTGTGCTGCTGATGCGCAACATAAACATCCGCTAGGAAAGAAGTTTCCCGGGGACTGCTCCAGCTCATGAAGGAGGTGAGGGATGTTTTGACTGTGACGTCAAAGCGACGTCAGTAAAGGGGTAGATCAATACGTACTACTGCGTCACGCCCCCGTCCATTCATATCAATGAGAAAACAAACCCCTTGCCCATGTACGTTACAATCTACTCTCCACCGACCCTCACTAGAACGCGATGTAGTAACCTGGCTGTTTAGAATTTATAACATTATTTATTTTCATTCAGAAAAAATTATCGGCTAGCTATTCATTCCTGATTAACAAAACGAACGTGTTGAGTTGCTGTTTACCCCGTAGTTTTCAAAACATTGATTTTTTGTAAATTACGTTATTAAACGGCTACGTTGTTCGTAATGAAGTATTAATTAGTAATTTTTATAATTTATTTTTAATAATGTATATAAACGACAAACATTTTCTTTTTTGTTTATATTAGATTTACTTTATAAGCATAAAGGAATACATTAATCTCTTGCTTTTTACTTTTTGTCCCAATCATTCTTACCTGTTACTGTGTCCGAGGCGCCGGTTTGAGTTCTTTCTCCGAGAATAATAATATTCACAGCACAATTTATGGATGTCACTTATTATAATCCTGAACATCGCCTACATTTTGACGGAATAATACTCTCAAATGGGATCATACATTCTACTAAGAGACGAAGACAACGGGAAACCATCTCATCCTCATATTTCCTAGGAAGCCTTACACGGAATCTTGTTAGATTCCGTAGGATGACTGGTTTTTTTTTCCTACAGATTCTTCATTAAGATGATATGCTTACAACGGCTGTAATAATAGTTTGCACAGATAGAAAAATTTGTACTCTAATCTTTCGTTCAACATTTTTGTATATAGTTAGATGTTCTTGCGATTTCATTTTTCAACTAAATCTCTTTGTCACACTTTAATTGGACGATTCATCATGGATAATGCTGTATACAATACGATACAAATTTAAGGAGTACGGCACATTCCAAAGATTTAAGTCAAGCTGGTTATTTTCTAATTTTTATTATTTTTCGTTGATGAATTTATTGTGTTGTTAAAGATACCCGAGAAATTAGCGACAACTCCACCTTCAGTATTATTCGAATGTACTAATACTGATTGTCTAATCCTTACTGTCATTATTACCACCTCTCCTGTTACTGAACAATTAGGAAAAATTCATTAATAAAAATTTATTCGGCTGGTTTTCTAGTAATGGATATCCTTATACTTTAGATTATTTTTACTACCCTCATTTGTTACGTAAGATTTATATATACATTATTTTTAGCTACTCCAGTATTTTCTTCGTTTTGTGTTGATGAATTCAATTAATTTTAGACAAGATTTTAAAATAAACAAACCTCTTCTTTCTTAACATTTTTTACACATAAATAGTGAACTATTCCATCGGTCAGATGAGGAAAATGTTTTTTGAAAATTATACTATCTTCTGACGGTAAATTTTAAAAATCGTTTAATCCTCTCAGTTATGAAAATCTATCCGTAATTTCAATTTATTATTTTCTTATTGTTTTATACTATAGTATAAAAATATCGTCTCTGTTCTAATGTTTATTAAGTATTTAATAATATTTATTTACCTTTCAATTTAATGTTAACTGTGTACAAGTATTACAAATTATTTCCTTATAGTATGTTCATAAAAAATGCTAAGTATTATTTTATTAGCGTAAAAGATGATTGGGTATGAATATGTTGGATAATATTGATTCATTCTGAATCGTATAAAAATGTTCATCTATGAAACGAAGGCAGATAGACTATACCATTCTTACATGTGATTAACATATGTAATCATAAAAAATAAAAATCATATGTAGTCGATAAAAGATAAACACGGACGGATTTAACAAACAACACTTTGAAATATGAACAAGGAATACGAGGAAAACAATGGTAGTACGGCATTATCTATCGTCTCGCGTATTGTTTTTGATATTAAAACGAATTTTTAATTTGGATTTTGATACAGATATAAACGTTACAAAAACAATAATAATTATTTGGAATCATGTTTACAGAGTTCATATAGTTTTGATATTTACTGTACTACTGTAGAGGAAATGATTGAAAAAATCAAAAATTAAAAAGATTTCGTGGTGATGTAGAGGTGTGGTATTAGTTTAACACAAGTCGTTGTTATTCGGGCTGACATTAATAAAAATAAAGTAAATCGATGTACAAGTCTGTTAGAAGTAGAATTATTTTTAAAATGCAAAATTTCCTACTTTACAGACTGTAAGATGATTAATGAATAGATTGAATAATGAAAATTTTCCGGTCGTTGATCAATGACGATTCCTTCAATTTGTAGTATTGTTTTTGTGTAATTAAATTATTAAATCTTATATAAAAGGTTATTAATGATGTGTTAGAATAGACAACAGATAAATTATAATTTAATTACTACTCATTGCGTAAAAATTTGAATTTATTTAAATTTACTTTAGGAATAGTATGTAAAACACGGTTTTTCAAATATATTTCTCAATATCTATTTTCTAGTTTATCTATCCTGCAACTGGAACTTTAAATTTCAACAGTTTTTTTTTTTTTTTTAATAAAATTTTACTTTTGAATTTGATTACCTGTTTTATTTTTAGAGCGTAATCAAGGAATTATTAAGTTTGTAATTTTGTAGCATGTTATTTAAGATAGATATTGTGAAATGAATTTTTTGTACGTATTTCTTCGCGATGCCTTTTACAAATAACTGAAAATATTTAAATAGTCTAAATAGATTAAAATAAAGATAATCTGCTTAATTCGTCGTTGTTCATAATTTACTTTTAATTTTGGGAAACGTGAGTAGTAAACATAATTTAAAAATGCAATAGTAAGATGAAAATTAAAATCAAACTTTATATGAATGTATTTTTTACCGTTATTAACAACACTTTTTTTCCAGTTTGATGAAATTATTATAAAGTTTTCAGCATGTGAATCTGTAGAAATTTTGATTTTACGCGACTGTCTTTGGAATGATGACAGTTTACGATTACGAGAAATAAGTTTAAAAAAAGGTTTCCTTCTTACGCGGATGTTTTAGGTAAATTTTTTGTTCATTTCATTTTTTTTAAATTCTCTATCCGCCATCAATTTCATATTATTCATGACGGGTAATAAAGTTAAATATAGAACTTTTACTTCGTTGTAGCTTATTAAAAAAAAAAAAAAAAAACTTTTCGGAACTATCACTGTATCACATCTGGAACGTTATTAATTTTTGAATTATTATTTTGTTTAACACAATCTGATACGTAAAGTTATTTAATTTCGTTGTTGGTTTTGTCTAAATTATGAAAAAAGGTAATTTTGAAATAATTGTGTCTTTATGTATATATACGATTTGACTTATTAACCATGGAACACTTTTCCTTTAATAAAACTCTGAATAGTTTTACTTAAAATTACCGTCTAATTGTTAATCAAAAGTAAGTGAATGGAAATATATTTAATATGCACTAAAGCAATAAAACAAATTATATTTGTATTTGATGAATTTATATTTATATTATTTTGTTTGCTGTTTTTTAATAAACGAAACTAGAAAGATAATACGATTTAAATATCCTGTATTGTATTGGATATTGATATTGGATATTTCCATTTATCTGACTTCTGGGAGTTATGGCATGAATTAATTTTTTTATTTTTATTTTATTTCAAACCAGAACAATTACAAA